>JAUYWI010061267.1:0-15854 GCA_034780595.1 Parotoplana pacifica | reverse complement strand
CATTATGTTTAGTAAACGTTTAATTACATATTTCACACAAAAAATCTAATTTTTATACGATTTTCACCATAGTTTTCCGATTTTTTATTGTCATTTGTACGTTTTCTAAATTGTGTTGGGTAAACAGGTCTGATTTACTCCAATATTTTTTTCACTTGTGTTACTTTATGTTATAAAACAAAACAAACATCACATTACACATCTTCAAAGTCTGAAGGAGCCAAGTCAGGGAGGATAATCACGGAGGTCCCATTGAAGTTCATCTAATCTTGGCTGCTGTACGACACACCATGTGTGGATGCACATTATCTTGATGGAGAAATACTCTTCTTTGTTTTTTCCCCGTGCACCGGTGGCGAAGATGGTAGTACTCCGCATTGATTCGTCTCTTTTTAGACATTTAAAAATTAATAATGCATTTTTGACGTCGTCACTGTTTTACAGAGGGGAGCTATTTTGAATAGTTTATAACTTTTTAGATATTCAATATTTTTCATTGATATTTTCAACGTAGACTCCAAATATCATGTTTAATAGATGATAGAAAGAAGAATTATGTATCTTAAAAGTAAAAAAAAGTTACAAAACAATTCCCGTCACTTTTAGAAGGCCCCCTCGTATATGTAGTCCAAAACATTAATATTAAAGTACGTTTAATAAAATAGTACCGTGCAATGTGGAATGAATAATAATTTAATTAACGTTTTAAACAAACGTCCTGTTTGCTGTTCAGTTAAATATCATATTTGAAATATAAAATTATTAGCTCTAGGACACATTTTTAAATATTAACCAAATATAAATTATATTTTAATCTATTCTTTTTCTGGTATGCGAGTGTAAATTTATCTATCTGTAAGGTATTGATGTATTAACAAATAAGTGTGTGTATATTTTTTCTTCGATTCTTCTTCTATTTAAACTTTAACAAAATCTTTAAATTGCTCTATTAAAAAAATCACCAATTGGTCAAAAAAGTACTATTTGAGTGGTTGACCTTATTATTAATCTGTGAATTTAAAAAGAAAAACAACATAGATATATAGGCTTTTGCTTTTAGTTTTTTTTTGCACAAATTCAGTAAATATCTGTCTGCACTACTGCGGATGAAAACGACATTCAATTCCTGAAAGAAAATGCTAACATACGATTTGAGAATATCATTACAAACATTACAATGCTCGACATCATGGCTCTGGGTAGACAACCAGAAAAAATTATCGACTAATAAAACAGGCCCCATAAAGTTCTGGGTTCTGACATAAACATGAATAACCGATTCATATTGAGAATATTCTATCAACCTTCAATGATGAACAGGGTTGTCAGACTTAAAAACGGTGAAATCCGGATTATGCTTACTTCCCAGGTCGGAATAATGTTACTCAAGGCAATTTCATTTATATTATGCATTGATATTAACATCAATATAGACAGCGTTACTTAAATGATAATTTGTTTGGCTTAAATGTTAAATCAAGGTGATGAGGTTTTAGTTTGCAAAGTGTCATTTGTGTTGGGATTTTTATGACGACTGTAGCAGTACTGACACACACGCACGAGTCCAACCAACTGCTGATCAGGAAGCGCAGACCGAAACTTCGAGCAATCCGCACAAAATATTTCACCACATGACCTGTTGAAAAATTCAATAATTATGTAGTACATATTTCACGGTAAAAGTAGTGTTTGTACCTATTTGCTACAAATGAGCACCCTCTTAATTTCTCCAGGTTTCAAGTCCATCTATGTATTTAACAGTGTCGAGCTGTCGACTCAATGAAAAGCACATGGGCTGCCAGAAATTAACCGATACAAGATCAATTGTTGTTTTTACTGAGAAAGAACGGTGATAATGCAGACGGGACATAAATTAGCTGTTTTGTCTTTTAGTAATAAAAAAGCCTTTTTAAAAATAAAATCAAAGTATGGTAGACCTAAAAAGAGAGCTGTTTTCACATTCTAAAGGAGGGAAAGCTTGATAGTCAATGTTTCCGCTTGGTTATTTTTCGTTTCGTTTCCTGCACCCAAGTCGAGCTAGTGCCTATACGTTCAAGTCTAGGGCTAGATCCTTTTCAGCAATGTCCAACGCACCAAAGATGTATATAAATCCTAATGGTTTTCTGGCTTCCTCAGTGTTGTACGTCATAGAGAGCGCACCAATCTTGTACCTGTATGCTCTGCAGATAAGGGTGTCCGGTTCTGACCTGGGCGCGAGTAGATCTCTCTCTCTCTAGATACTCGATTGTTGTGCAAAATGCCCATTGTTGTATGCAATATGCTTTCATAATAATTAAAGATCTCTGAAAAATACCGAATAAGGTCGGAAAATCCAAAGCCTTTCTCCCTACTCACTGTCCCAACATTACCCACACCACACTAAATAAATATTCACAAGTTCCTACTACTCAAATTAAGAAAGCAAATTCCCAATTCAGCCATTACGTAGGCACATCGATTTGCAAGCATACAACACTAAATTGCTCAAACCAGAGGAAGAGCATGTCTAGGGCGAAACCGAAACTCAGAAGCAAAGTGGAGAGAACATCTGCAGAACGAAGTAAGAAACCTTAAGAGATAAACGAAGGCACCCAGAAAAATATTGCATTTTACGTAATATGTATAAACCAAAGATATGGTCCGGGAGCTAGTTAGAGTTCAATCTTATAGAAGCAACTTCTTTCATCGATATTTTCAATAATCTTTTTACCTGCAGTGATGTTTTCTGATGAGAAGTGAAAAGGGAACGGAGCACTGTGCACACTGGGTAGTCACGTGATCAGGAACCCAGCAGGTGAACTGGTGCTCTGTATCGGATACCTGGTCAAACGAGGAGATAGACCCAGGGTCCGCCAACGTATTGCTATGAGAACTATCACCACTAAGACGAGATGGAGCACATTGTTGGGAATGGCAACTAAATGAAAACTAAAATTTAAAAAACAACTTTTTAAGAGTCATTAGAACGATTTTTATCATATCGACATCTTGTAATCATGGATACCAAGAGGTTTCACTCAACAAAGACTATTTCTTTAATATAACCTTCAAAACATAGTTAGTAAAACTCCATAACGTTACACTTTACATTTTTGAGGCAGAGAAATGTTTCCATAGAATCCGACTCAAGCACAATGCTTACTTGAAGACTAAAAGGTTCAGCTGATTTGAGATCTTCTAGTGCTTTTCTAAGCTGATCTATATAAAGCTTTCGACGTGCTAATTGGGACTCATAACGGCGTACATGACGATGAATACGCGAAGTAATAGCATCCTCCACAATTGCCAAACCATCCACATCTTGCTGGGCAGTGCTTCCAGGGCACTGCTGATCCTCAGAACCAACATAGGATAATAAGTCGACTTCGGGTCGAGATTGTTTTAACGTTGTTGTGAACGATTTAAAATACTGCTGGTGCCAACATGGTTCTGAGTCCTGAAAGGAAAAGAAAACTAATATTTAGAACACAGACTGTAAACCTCAATCCGAATAGAACACCATAAAGGATCCAATGTTCACTATGGATTCAAATAATGCATTTCCTCCATTTTACTTACACGAATACTTTCTTCTGAGGTCAACGTTGACATCAAGTCATCTTTATCTTTGTTCCAATTAGAAGCATTGGGAAGCCTAACAACCATATCAACAGAATTGCCATCACGTGGTTCGCCATTGGTTGGAGCAGCCACTTCGAATTCAGAAGGCGGTATTTTTAAAATGGTTTCATTAGTCGGGGAAAGAGAAAACTCTTGGTTATCTAGCAAAGCACCTGGTGTTACTGACAATTGAGGCGGTGAAAGTGAAGTAAGAACGTTCTCGCACAAATCCGACAACTTAGCAACGCTACTGTGACTAGAAGAAATCTAAAATATTTTTTTTAAATTGTGCTTATTATAAATGTATTAGTTTATCTAAACAATAACAATTTTTCAGGAAACAGAGATAATCTGATTAATCATTTAAAACAAACCTTTTGTCCAACATAATAAAATAAAATATCGTTGTTTAAAAAATAGAAGCTTCAAATATTGTGTTCGGTAATGTATGGGGTCCATACATACAGAGTAAATAATAATGAAAATTATTCATTTAAATGGTGTTAGTTCTTTTCTGGCAGCTAAGACGATATTTAGTAACAATTGACTTGTGCCACGGTGGCACACACTTATTATCTAATTTTATTTTGCTGTTCTTATTAAACAAAATTCACATAAAACTGTTTATTTACCATAGTTGTTTGGTGCCCAGCTACTAAAGTGTCTGTAGAACTACATAATAAGTGTGATGATGTATCGATCTCACAATTCGCTGTAACCAGTACTGGGTGACTGTCCACCGAAAGAATGCTAGATGCCGAATTTGTATGACATGGATCAGGGTGATCGCTACCATTGGTAAGTGAATCGGATGACATTTCGGAATGTTTATCACCGGAAATTGGCTCAATAATTTTGGTATCTAAAATTCAAATACTTCAACATTCATCTTTTAATGTATTTCTAGAGGAAAAAAATCCAGGTCCGTTATTCAGACCAATAGAATGGGTCACATTTAAATTTATTTTATTCAAACTTTAAAAAAACTATTGACACATTTAAACTGTTCCTGTTTTTTCAACCAAGATTTTGAAATTGAATTTGCTTTGTCGGGAGAATATGAATTTGAAAGTAAACTTGTTTTAGAATGGCCAATTGTGATCGGTTGCACAGACAACATTTTCAGTTTTATAACATAACTTTTTTGAAAAATTAGCTTTGAAATTAAACAAAAGTTACATTTAACCTGATTTTCCGGATTTATCCTATTTCCACTCAATTATTCACGATCTGTACAGATTATAATGCCCACTTACCACAGATAGCGGTAGTCTGCTCAGCACTCGTCTCAATCTGCTGAGGGCCATACGTGGGGGAATCGTGCAGTATTTGTCGTGCCGTATTTGGATCAACCGGTATTGCCAAACCCACAGCAGGATTAGTGCCACTGACTTCGGTCTCTAACCGCAACACTTCACTAGCAAAATCTACCTTGTTGTTGATGAAATGGTTTACAGGTTCCAGATTCAGCATCGTTGGACTAAGCAAAAAGACAAAGTATGAAAGGTATGGAATGTAAAATAAATATTCAAAATTGATCAAAATATTACTAAACAATAAGTTTAATAATCAAATCTTTAGTTCTTTAAAGAATGTTGTTTTCTTACTTTGTTAGCTGAAATTCTTCAAAAAATATATTATTTATACACGTATATATAGAAATACCTACCTGCCTAGTTAACGCTATACCCTAAACAGACATGCTAATCGTGTTTAATTAAATTTCTTAATTTTTTGGGCCTCTTTGAATGTTTGTAAAAAAAATACATCATTTTTGAAATTCAAAAGTTCAAAAGATACGCTACAGAATGTAGTACCTCAATGTCAAATGTAATAAAAGTCGGTTGAACAAAACAAGAACATTGCGACCCCAGCCAATGACAATGAAGGGTTAACTGATGTACGTAATCTAAATCAAATAGGGAGTCAATACAAATAAATTGAAAGAAACGAACATGCAATACTCATTTATTTTTTATGAATAGAGAATACATTTCAAAACGTTCCCAAGAGCTTAACATAGTTTTTAAAAATATATTTAGATATAGAAAGCTAATTCTCTAAGTTTACTTTTTATAATATCTTTAGCTAATTAAATGATTTAGACAATGAAAATGATAAATTCGCGATATTTTTTTTACTGGTGAAAAAAGTTTTTAATTACAAAATAATTGTGCGTGTTACATTGTTAAACAGACAACTAAAGATATATTAATATGTCTAAATCCGGTAATCATATAGAGCAGAATTTAAACATTCTTCGTGCGTTGCATAGTACAAATATAGGAAATGAGAAAAATATTTGAACTTCAACAAACATGTAACAGAACGAGAAGAACTTGTTCAAATTAACAAGTGAACATTTGGGGAAGTAGCTTGATGTATTTTTGTGTTTTAAACAATTTAAACAAAAGGCTCTACGGCAGTAGTTTTCGAGTTGTGATAAAATAAATTGTGTCTGGCTGTATTTGTTTTAGAAATAATATTTGGTATAACTTTTGACCTAATTTTCTCAGGCAGTTACCAGAATTTGTCGATAAATAGAAAAATATTGTTAATTGACTGAGGTTCATGGTGTGTTTGTAAAAAAATGGAGACATCTATGTTTCAAGTAAGAAATTAGACAAATTAATTTCTTCCTTGAAGCAAAGGTAAGATTCGTACAATGACTAAATTCTGTATTACAGATTTTTGAAAATATTGATTTCTGTACCCAGGGTGCAACCTGAGAGCAAATTTAAAAAAATAGTTAACAAATATTTTTTTTAATTTGCAGTAAATGCACCAAGCAATATCCTTAAGCAATGTAGAAAATTTCTTAACAAATATTGACCCCCAAAAAATAGTTAATAAAATGTTCGTGTCACAAATTGGCCATTTTTTCAAAATCCTATGTATCACAGAGAACAATTGGAAGTTTATTTATACAATAAAATATGAACTGTTTATTTAAATGCTTTCAAATTTGGTATATATATATTCTTTTCTGGTACACTATTAGTGTGCCAAGTAGAGATACCAAAATATGAATTTGAGGTCCACTGATTTTGGATCCAGGCCGGGCGATGAAATGGACTTTTGAAGACTTCTGATGTAGTGAATGAATTCAACCAAGGGACTGGTCCTGTAATGGTGGTCCTCATAACTCAGAAAACATAAGTGTAAAGAATCTCGAAATTTTATACCTTGTTTTCGATGCCTTCTGGAGTATAAATCTCAGGTTTCATTGGCATTTTAGAGCTGTTGATTTTTTGGCCAGACTCGGTCAAGCATTAAAGGTGGATTTTTCTTAAACTCAATTTTACCAATTATATTTATTCCAAAACGACTAAAAATGATGTAAAATACCATAATCATACCTGTCCACATCAGAGTTTCGAAATCCGTATTTTGTCAGTAATGTTGAAACATTATCCGTAATTTAACTTATATTTAAAAAGCCTAGGTACCATTGACGTGTAAACAATAGTAAGACAGTAGAGTACATGCAAAGTCAATGTGTGTTTTTATAATGTGCAGATTTTAATGCATCTAGTGCTTTATTAGACAGTTCTTTGCATGCGCCGATGGTCCCTCCAGAATGTGATTTCAACACCATCAAAGCTTCTAGGGTGTCATTGCCCAATGATATTCGCTGATCTGTGCGATTCTTTCGGACACACGAGAATATTCGTTCACAGTGGGCATAGCAGTGTGGAATGCAGAGGATGGCCAACATGACTAGGAAGAGTTGATAGAAATCGGGAAAACTTCTTCTAATTTCGAACCATGTCTTGTCTATGCTGACCTTGATGCATTTCGAAACATCCGCCATCTGGTAAGTACAGAATTGCTTAACTATATCGTCTTCGGATGCACCATCAGGCAGAATGTTTGGAAATCTCAGGTTGTCCAGGACAATACTGTCTGACTTCTGCAGATTTACATAGCAACTTCGGCATGCTGTAAAACGGGGTCAAGAAGTGGCAGCATCTTTAGGAGGTACTCACACGTTGTAATGAAGAACATTTTAATGTTATTGTAAAATTCAACAATTTTTTCCCGCAGATGATTGTTCTCTTTGTCAGCCATAAATAAATGTACGAGCTTTTTGGCCAATTACAACATCACAATCTTTCTTGTGGTTGGTAGCTACTCGGTAATCAACTTCATGAACAGACTTTCCCGTTGTGCTGTTTGGGATGAGGAAATGTGAGAAGAGGGAGGACATCCATTTCTGGAGTGATCGTCTAAGTTCATGAATCATGGGGCTTCTGACTGCAGTGATGTCAACACAACATCAAAGAACTTGATAGTACAGGTCAAGAAAAGGCTGTTAAGCAATAAGAAAATGAATATTCCGTAGTTTACAAACACATTTCCGTAGTTCGTAATTGTGTATAAAATCAATAGTTGTTAACAGGTCTGCATAATACATATACTATTTTAAACCATTTAGAGCCATTTAATTATGATAAATACAATTTTGTAAAAAATCTAATTTTATGGACCTGCATGGTGACCTCATAGATAAACAACCATAAATGTGAAGTAACCAATTTTTTAAAACGCCTTCCTAATTCTAAATCTCAAATTTGAGCATAATAGGATGTTTGGTTTAGATTTTAGAGCCATTTTTGGTGATTTTAACCAAAAAATATATATTCCCCCCCAAAAAAATCGATAATCAGTAATTTATTCAAATTTTTATAGATTTGCATTTCTAAATGTCTAATGGACCTACACACCAAATTTGAAGTGAATCTGACAAACTTTATTTTTTGGTCCTGTATGACGCCATCGGCCCTAGCTCGCCCCCTATCGATTTTTTCAATGTATTTAGGTACCAAATTTTCAGCCCAATCCATCCAGGGAAGTATGATATTCTAGAGGAATGTACACCCCCCCTTTTTATCAGAGGCGTATAACGCAGAGGTTTATTAGCCAAGGTTTAATGGCTGTACTTTTGCATCTTAATTTTTTTAGTTCTGTTTTTCTTAAGTAACCGCTTTTTTCACTATGTAGAATAAAATCTTTATTGCAGCAAACAATGAAAATAATAAATAATAACTGTCAAGCCTTTGACAGTACTAACATCATAGTAATAAATAAAATCAATATTGTTATTACTACTGCTTTTAAGAAAAGCTTGATGAACATCTTGTTGATCTGTAGTATCAAAAAAAATCATCAGTAGATTTTAATAAACTAATAACATCCTTGATATACTTCTTAACCTGATAGAACTATGTATTTGAACCATTATTAATATTGGTAATAAGAAAAATAAATTAATATTAAGAAAGTTGAATATTTGGATTAAACTATTTAAATATATAGTGACTATTCGCACGTACGTACGTCCAAATATTGTTTAAACATTTTTTTTAAATCCTTAGGGTCAGTTTTTTCTTGAATAAGTTATTTTACTATACTAACTTATCATTAAAATAGTATTTGTACGTTTCTAATTTAACAGCGCCATTTATCAAATTTAAACATTACCCAAGGATTCAAATAATTGTACGTACGTGCGAATAGCAACTGCCATTTAAATAACAAGTATTACCTAAATTATGTAAACCTTTAGGAGGGTTGTGACAAAAGGAAAAATTTAAGCAGCAGAATTAACAGCTTTAACAGAAATGCTAGCATCAAAATGATAATGAATAGTATAATGAAAAGATTTGAATCTGGTATATTAGATATGATATCATAAATAGAGAAATTAGATTCAGACTTAACACCAATATCAAAATTGGCAGAATTTAAAAGATTCGTAATAGTGTTAGGGATGGGTTTTGAAGCGTAATTAGTTAAATTAAAATTTACCATAAATTCATATAAATCAGAAATATTAATAATAAAATTTAGCAATAATATCTTTATGTGTATTACAAAACATACTTAATTTTCTTAATAGAAGTTTAGTATTATAACATCAGGTGCTTAATGTATTGTAAAGTAACTTGAAATGAAAAGCAAAATATTCATGAAAGCATATCTAATGAGTTGGCTGTAAAGGCAATCATATCCAACAGAATGAATATTACTGGCAAAAGATGGCATGTTAACAACTTCAAAAGAAAAATCATCTACTTAATGATGTTGATGTGGAAGTTGTTAATAACCAATTTCATACTAAAATAATATATTTTAGTATAAAATTGGTTATTAACAACTTCCACATCAACATCAAAAAATGTATCTCTCAGTCCATTACTTTTACTTTGTTCAAGAATTAAATCTTTAGAATAGATAATTGACAATGATAGGCGTGGCAATATCATCAATGTGTCTGGAATTATTAGAAAGTTTAAGTTCAATTTTGATAAATTTGAAATGTATAGAAATTCTTTCAAATAAATTTCCTACGTCAATATAGGTAGTTTAAAGCAGCTAATAAAAACAACTACGAATATTTTAAGACAAATAAGAACACAGTAATTTCAAGAAACATGACATGAATTTTAAAGCAACTATGAAACCGGTTTAGTCTTCAATATGAAACACAGTTTCAAATACACAATTTTAGTATCTTTCTATTAATTAACGTTTGTTATCTTTTTAAAATTCGGAATTTAATTATCTCACTATTTTTAGCAATTTTTATAAATACGGAAATCCAATTTGACAATGCGAAAATATAGCACGTGTTTTCAATAAATTATAAAAATTATAATTGCCTACTGAACGTAGCCTTAAATGTTGCTTACCTCGAGTCAGATGTCGGAGAAATGGCTACATCTGAATGCGAGCGTCTATGATTGGATGAAGAATTAGCCAATGAGACTGGATTGGAGCACTTTTCGTGTTGGGTCTGTCTAATGAGAGAGGGACACGTACTCACATCACGTGTATAGAGAGAATGGGAGTAGAAATTTAACCAGAGATGAAGTTCATTCTGTTGCCAACGTGGTCTCAACATCTAAAACAGAAACAGATAAATGAAATTGCAAATAATTTGCACATCTGATACCGTACCAAAATTGACCAACAGTTTCTTAAATTCTGGTATAACGATGTACCTACATGTATGTACAAAAACTAAAACATTGATGACAAATGTGGTTCTCGGTCAAAGTGAACTTGTAAACCAAAACAAATAGGCTAGACTTTGATCTAGAAGTCGCAATGGATTGGTCGGTCAAAAAAGTGAATACAAAGGGTAAAACATTCAAAGTTCAAACAAAATCAGTTTGATCGCTATATAACTACTGATATGCTGTTATTTCACATTTTAATTTACAAAATGCTTACTTATTTATCAACATGTTTTTTTCTATCATGTTTAAGTAACACGACATATTGGGATTCAAAATACACCAATGGTAAGCGTCTTACAGGTAGCGACACAAAAAAGGTTTTTTATTAATTGAAATGACAGATAATATTGCAAAGTCCGGCACTGCAAGTTCTATAATGGCACTATAATGGTACTTAGGTATTCACTATTTATTTCAGATTCTCTCATTACAAACGTTAATCGTTTAAAATGGCAAAATACTAAGTTGAGAGATGAAATCAAAATACTAAACATCCAAATTCAACAGTTGAAAGCGCAAATGCAAAATTCTTCTACTAAACAAAGTAAGATGATAAATTTAGAATATTTGGAAGCAGGTATTATCTAACATTAACTGATCTTCATTTAGAAAAAAAAAAAACAACTAAAAGTGTCCTTGATATTGGCTTTTTCCTTCTTCTAAGGTAACGTTCGTTTTCTGAAACAAGATGCTAATATAAATATCAAGGCTCTTGTCAATAGTTCCTTGACATTATCATGTGAGGTAATAAGCAATTTACCAGTTAGGATTTATTGGAAAAGAGATCATCTAAATGTTTCATCCAATTGTAAAGAAAATATGTTGATTAGTAAAGGAGACCAAATTCTTCTGATAAAGTCAATTCAATTATTACATCATGGCAAATATGAATGTAATGTATTCTTCACTGGCGGGAGCATTAACAGAACATACAGCATCAATGTATTAAGTAAGATTAAGTTTTATAATAGATATAAACCATAGTATTATCAAATTATAAAAAAGATTAAAGGTGTTTTAGCTCATTAAAATGTTTTAGGAAAGAATATCGCTTTTAGTATAAAAAGTATAGTTTCACTACTGACTATCGTTACGAGTAACTTTCATATTTATATTTATATTTAGTCTCCAGTAAAATTGAAATAGTTTTTTTCTTGATCAAAATCACAAGTAAATTTAGTCATTTCATTTTCTTAAATATAAAAAGAAATTAAAATATTGTATAATATCAGTCTCTTTATTATTTTAGAACGTCCACATATATATAGAGCAAAAGAAAAGTATCTTATTCAGAAAAAGCAAACAGTACATTTGACATGCCAAGTAAAAAATGTTGTCCAATTTAATATGACTTGGTTTAAAAATGGAAAAGTTCTTCCACTGATTTCCAATAAGTATATATTCAGCAGACAAAATCAAATTCTAAGCATTTTTAACACCACACTGAAAGATACGGGAATCTATAAATGCAAAGCCAGAAATAATGGTGGCCACGATAGCCACATATACAGAGTAACAATCACAGGTATGCATATTGAAATATATACAGAGCATTTATTAGTAGTTCGTCTATCTCTAATAAAATATATAAATACATACATAGAATTTTACGCAACCATTTTCCACTTAGCAACTGTTTCTAAAGACATCAATATAGCATGTTGTTGTTGTTGTAGCCCCTAACCTTTGTAAAAAGGGGTAGTCCTCCCAGTGTCGATTATGATTACCTCTGATGGATTTAACCATAGATCAGAGACATTCAAGTGTGTAGGATGATGTGGACAGTTAAATATGTGTAATGTGTTGTGGGGTGATTGCTTGCATGATGGACATATGTTAGCTATATTGGGATACATTTTGTTTTGAAATTGGTTGAGTAAATGGCATGAGTCACTGCGTAGCTGTGCAAGTGTAGTTCTGTGTTGTCTGGAGGTCTTGTTCCTGCTTACTAATGCTAGGAGGAGGTGTTGAGAATTGGATTATGGATAAGATGTTGAATTGTATATGAATTGTTTGTTTGTAGGTATTATCATCTAGGTCCAGTAATGTTTTTGGTGGAATTAGGTGTTTATGCTTGGTCACCAATTTAGCATAGTAACACGCGTAATAAATAATTTTATATAAATGATTTTGTGGCTATTGACTCCATGTATCTCAGTTACTATATCTGGTTATTCATTAAATATCCTTTCCTTTTAGCAACTGTTGATAGGGATGCCATTATTCCATAGTAGCAAGCATTTTTATTGCATTTTAATATAACTACAATTCTGCAAAACAACAATGAGTTTTTAATATAGAAGAATAGAAATTATAGACCAAAAAGGTCAAAAATCATATTAGCTCAAACCCTACAATAAGCGAAATCATTCATTTTTGGGTGTTAACTCCTGAATATACATAACTTTAGATAACATAAATTTTTAAATTTTAGATATAACAAAATCAACAAATGTCTGAAAATTAAACTATAAATTTAAAGTATCAAATACCTAAGTAACTCTAAAATAGGCACAGTATTTAACGAAGTAATTTCCACAAATAGCCATTATTTAAATTGACTGTTAGCCGTAAATTTTAAAATTTTATTTATCTAAAACCATAATAACATTCATATAATTAAGAGCTAACACCTAAAAATGATTTTATTTATTTTAGGGTGTGAGCTAACACACTTTTTGACCTTTTTGGTCTTTAATATTTTTATAGCGCTTAAAAAATGATTTACATGATTTGTATTTTATTACAGAATTCAGCTATTCTAAAAGTAAGCTACATTTTTAAATTTTTATATAACGTTTACAATTCCTGTGGTATGTTTTACATAATCAGTCACATAACGAGCATAAATAGTGGCGTAGCTTATAGATTTTAGCTTGCTAGGCAAGTCATAAGAGTTAAAAATAGATCACAAAAATTCCGCTCACACACCATCTATAGAAAAGTTTATTAGCGCTAAAAATGGTGAGATTTTCGCAAAATATAGAGGTTTACAAAAATGTCGCTTTTGGAAAACTAGGCAAATGTGTTTATTTATTTAAATATTACAAGTCCAAGAGTGTATATTAATATACATATGTATACTGCAATTATTAATAACGTTTTCAGATTTAATACAACAACAGAAATGAATGCAAAATGTCTGGTAAGATTGTCGAAACAGTAACTAATTACAATAATCACCATCTGCTGCAATAATGGCCACATCCTGGTTTCCTCACGACTGAAACCCTGTTGTCATGGTATTCCTTTGCAAGGCACTGAATATGTCGCAGACGGAATTAGCCTCACCCCATTCTGTTACAAGATACTTGTGTATGTCTGCACAACGGATCTTGTTTCCAGTTAAAGTTTTGATAAAAAATAATACTTTCTGATTTTACTTCCATAACGAATGGCAAATTGTAAGTGACTGTGCGAATTGACAGATACATATATTTGAAATTTCAAAATGTCTCTGGATTAATCGATGCAACTTTATAATCCAGCATACTTGTTAAACATAGATCGATATTTGTACGTCTACTTAATTTGGATGTAATACAGGCCATAGAATGTTGATATCCAAAAGCGACATTTTTTGGAAACCCTTATAGGTGATATGTAAATAAAGTCCAAAAGTAACAGACAAATAGGTATTTACCAAATATTTCACTTTCTTTAATCTTCTAGTTTTTAGAATTTGTATTTTCCAAGTAGTAGGTCAAATTGAGCTTAACGTAAAATATAATATTAGCTACAATTCCAGAGAGTTAAAACTGAAAACAACACTGTCCTTGAATTGTATTATTTCAGTAGTGCTATCTGAGAGGTTTAACTTGAAAAGTATTATTTCAGTGCTACCAGTACCCAGCATCCTATGACAGTCTGAGATAGTGTAAAAAATAAATAAGATGACTATGAAAATAAAACTTTAGTTATACTTTAATGTGGGTATTTTATTTTTAGATCTAAAACGTTTTATTGGACAGAATAATATCGATATCTACAATACTGGACCTATCACGATCATCAATACAGCTGAGGCCACATGGATGATGACGCAACATAGAGACGCCAATTGGAACAATCACCTCTGGTCACGAATAACAAACAATAAAATAACAGGCGCTCCACTGGAAAGTGGCGCACTAATACTTCCGGATCAATTCAGAGGTATGGTTGGATATTTTTGGTTTACAAGATCCAAGCCACAACACCTAAGGCTTGCATTCCAAGTGTTTAGAAATCATTACTGGAATCGACATAAGGTACCCTACCAATACCAAGCGAAGGTGTACATGAAAGTTGAAATTGAGAAGATCATGGGAGGATTCTTCAACGCAGGTCAAGGCTACATCTTAGTAAAGAATATGGAAGCAAGATGGTTGTCTACTGAGCTCAAGATATGTAGTGATTGTAGTAAAAGACATGTGCCCAGAATTAGGTTCACATTTTATACAAATAAGTAATAACGTCAAAACACTTTTAAAATATTCTGTAAATGCAGTTTACAATAATACGATTAGTATAGTAAAATTGCATCCTAGTTGTTTCCCATTAATAGTTGTTTCCCATTAATAGGTCAATTTTAGACCTCAACAAAATTCAGTTTTTATGCACTATACTAAAATGTGCACAGTGCATAAAAAGGTCACGTGGTGGGCCCTCAAAGTAGGTCACTATGGTTCAAAGTTTCCAAATTTTTGAAAAGTTTACTTTTAAAAAATCAATCTTGAAGTCAAAACTACACATATTTGGTTCATATTCGGTATATACATGTTAGAAACTCTTCATTATTCATTATCTATTATAGGTTTGTGAAAATGTTAATTTTTTCCACAGGGTGTAACCTGAGGACCAAGCAAAAATCGATTTTTTTTAAATTTCAAAAAGATGCATAATAATCCCTCTTATTACCTGTAGAAAATTTCATTAAAAGTGCTCCAGAAAAAAAGTTATGGACATTTTTGTATCAGTGGCTACCATGCTCTAGGCTCAATCTGTACAGGGTGTCCGCGGAATTTTTGTGATGAAATTCCAGGTTTTTCCAGAACTATTTGTTAAATACCCGGTTAGAGAAATAATGCATTAATGAGTAAAAAGTATAGTTTAAAAATGAAAAATGACTTTTCTCAAAATATTATGTATATGTATATAACCATAGAGTTGCTATATAACTAACAAAAGGCGATGTACATAAATAAATAATGAATAATTACAGTTGAGATTTTAATCTCTGTATCATTG
>JAUYWI010061256.1:0-15855 GCA_034780595.1 Parotoplana pacifica | reverse complement strand
AGCAAATTTTGGAGATTTTGTTCATTCTCTGCAACTATTGCAGTGTCATCTGCATATCGCAAGTTATTAACGACTCTCCCATTAATCTTGTAGCCTTTTATGTTTTTTACTTCATGAAAAATGTCTTCTGTGTATCTACTGAACATAATAACTCTATGGTTTGTCTGAAATATATCTAATTTTAATTAACAAACATCACAATTTTGTATATTAAACATTTATTTATAGTTTTTAAAAGAGATAAGTGTCAAATAATTTAATAATATTTTAATTACTTAACTATATGAAATCACACATAATGGATTTTCATTAATAGGGCTTATTTTTAAATATACCAAGTGGTATCTTGAACTAAACTAAGAATTAGAATGTCATCTAAATGGAATAAAATATCTCATTAAATTATTGAAAACAACAACTCGTTTTTATATAGTAATTATATTTTTTCAGTTACAAACTGTTACAGATATTTAGAAGCAAATATAACATAGTTTTTTTTAATGATCTTCAGTTCTATGTATCTACGAGCAGTCCACCTACAAATATGAAAACATGAATTAGAAGACTTTAATTATTAATTATGATTCGACTTTTTCTAATGGAATTCGATACATTGAATTATTTTATCAAAAATGTATTTTTTCTTACTTTTCGCCAGAGTAAATGGATCCAAAAGGAAAAAATGATGGACCATGTGCAATTTTTGAAGACTATAATTCACTAATTTTGACAACGTTTGGTGCTTTTATAATTTTTGTAACTAAAATACCTTTTTAACTAAACCACGTAACTATTAAATAAATACTATGTATGCCAAATCTAATAAGGAACCATTCAAAATTTATGATAAAATTAAATTTCAGATTGGTTGGGGCATTTTGTTCAGCAATTTGAGTATCAAAGTATGTATGAATGGTAAAATTATTGATCATTTTATTGTGTAGTAGTTATACTAGACTATCCATTTATTTCTTTAGTGAGATCTATATACTTATTGTTTCTCTTTTTTTATTTTGTAGTTGGTGTTTCGAAAGATTTCTGACGTTAAACGTGAAAGAGAATTAGCTGAAAAAAGAAAAAAA
This sequence comes from Parotoplana pacifica, assembly GCA_034780595.1. NCBI lineage: Eukaryota > Metazoa > Platyhelminthes > Proseriata > Otoplanidae > Parotoplana > Parotoplana pacifica. Next base: position 14,773 of record JAUYWI010061256.1, on the reverse strand, counting down.
GATCCTCCACTTTCTGATCTGTCTAATAATCATCCAGTACGCAAACTTATCTCACGTTTCCGAAAAATTAGCGATCAAAGAAGTGCAAGTGCCGGTAGTCATACAAATTCTTTAAAAAATTCACCAATTGGAGAGGAATCTGCTGCCCTTGGTGAAAACGTTAATGTTACATCTGAATCTGAGAATCAATCTCCAAATAATTTATCTGTTCCTAATTCGGGTCTAGATACACCTCCTACAATTAACTTTAATTATAGTCATGCCAATGGAAACTTTTTAGCAAACATTCCAGAAACTAGAAGTGAATTCATATCTAATGATAAATTACCAAATAAATTAAGGCGGTGTAGTGAAGATGGTGATAATCATACTCTTATAAATAAGGTATCCTTATGGAATGATCAAGTAAATGTGAGTATTGAGGATAATTCTAATATTATTAAAAAAGACCCTACTGATCTAGAATCACAAAACCAGTTTAATACTGTAAATGACGGTGACTATTCTCAGAATATATGTACAGCAAATAACTCCATTATTAGACCAAAATCAATGTCTGTAAATGTCTCTTCAGCTACAAATTTACCTGGAATTGAGGGCACACTTGTAACATCTTTATTCGAAATTAAACATGAGCTAAAAGCTGAAGTTTTTAGCCTTAATCGCAAAATGAATCGTATTGACAGGCAGATTGCTGATATATTGAATCTCATTAACCCTAACTATAGTGGTGAAGCAATGAATTCTTTTATAGACAAAACAAATAATTCAGTGTCATTTTCTACCTTACTACCTTCGACTAATGTAACTAATGCTATGTCTCTTAATTTTCCTCATCACAATACCTCTGGCAGAAGTGTAGTTAATATTTTAGACCCAGTTATTGAAGATCAAATGTTAGATTCGGAAGATAATTCTCAAACAGAGCTTCGTCAAGATGCACATAGCACTGTTACAGAACATCCAGTTTCTTTAACACGACAGTCTTCTAAAGAATTTGATAAATCTAAAAGAAAAACTGGTTCAAGCAATAATGCTACTTCTTTTTTTAGACGTAATAAAGTAGATTATCTACCTCAGAATACACTTTCAGAAGAACCTCTTCCAATAGCATCAAATTCTTCCACTGTCCAAAGCACAAGCATGGACAATATTTCCACACCAAGAGTTCAATTAAGACATAATTCTTCTAATGGAGATGATCAAATTAAAAATAAAATAACAGATTTAGATATATTATGATATGTAAATGTGTGAAAAAGTAACTTAATTTCCTTTCATCATTACTAATACAGTATCAAAATAACTTATTACCAATTAGTAGAATAAGATTTTTAATGTATTTTTTTAAATCATATATCGTAGTACAAATGATAATTTGGTACGAAAAATATAGAATATTGTTATCTATGTAATAGCTTACATAAATATTTATATTATGTTTCTTACATTTAAAGCCCGCAATATATGTATAATTAAAAAGAATATAGAAATTGATTGCATTTCGCATCCCGTAAATTTTTCTAATTATTATACATACATACTAACATTTGAATCCAGTAACCATTTTAAATTTGTTGAGCAATTATTCTTTTCAATAATTATAGAAAAAGTCAGGAGTTTGAGCAATTTTAGACAGTTATTTTAGAATTCAAAATTATCTTCGTATCAGTTTATAAAAATCTTGTGGTTTTAAACAAAAAATATTTTTTTCGAGGTCAGTTAGTAACATAGAGAATTATAGGTGGTTGGTTGATCATGGGAAAGAATAAGAAAAGATTCAGAAGTTACATAATAATTTCAACACCTTCAGAAAAGTTAAACAGCCCACAACTGATATCGGATTTTCGACATGGGTGACAAGAGGTATCCTAGATTTGTAAAATAGTGTTTGGCTGTAACTGACAATAAACAATTTGGACATGGGTAATCTAAAGCTCAGGGACCAAATATTTGCCACATGCAGTCAAGTAAATCAGTTTTACATTGTAAAACAACCATCCGTCTAGTTTTAATTAAATATATTAAAGAGTATTCTTTGATCTATGTATGTTTATCTATATACGAGGGGGTTTCAAAAAGTTTCCGGACTAATAGAATTTTTTTTGTTGAAATATAATTTATTTCAAAATTTAACAGCAAATAACAAATAAAGTCTCATAAACAGAAAGAAGTGTCGAGCTTTACATTTTTACGAAGTGCTCACCATGCTTATTAATACATTACCGCGTTATATTTTAACAAAAAAACTTTTTGAAACCCCCTTGTATGTATGTTCTTTTGTCCATTCTATGGTCTAAATGAATATTATTCATTTGACCATAGAATTATTCAATGAATATTATTTTGCCGTCCATGATGTTTTTTATTCATTTGAACATCTATAGTTTAGTGAATATTATTCACTTACCATATATATTGTACTAATGAATACGTTTTACTGTTGGTGGTCCTTTTATTCATGATTTATTTTGATGTCGGCGATCCTTTTTATTCATTTTTGCCGTCCGCGATTCTTTTTCTAACACTTTGGAAACCCCGTAACACCTTGAAAGCCAAAATTAGTCTCAAATTGTAGAAAACCCTTCAAACTGTACACCATACTCATATGCTGTACACTGTGCTTAAAAAACCAGTTGGTGAAACAACCCCACAAATTCAAGCAATACTAAAAATATTTTTACTCGATTTCTTGACATAAAACTTCTATATATAAAGGGTGCTTTCTGATTATTGTAGGAGATTCACGCTGCGGTCACCCCACCAAATTCGATACAGTGTATCTAATTAAAGGAAAATATTAGCAATAGGTGTAGTAGAACATCCTCTAAAAAGCATTTAAAGTTTCATGTTTAATTATCAGAATTAGATTTGTTCGAATATTGTCCAAAACGAATCTGTCATTTACTATAACTTTCATATCCCAAAATAATGCAGGAAATTGGCTACCCACTATTCCAAAATGAGTGTGTATAGAAATTAGTTGGCTAGCACAGAACAACCAAAAGGTTGGATTTTATACCTGGGTGACTAGGGCCAGCTGAACCCTCAACGGCAACATTATGCTAGGGACATCAGAGAACAAACGTGGTGTAGGATAAGAGCTTATTCGAGCGGCACATATGTAGTCGAAAAAGAAAGTAACAAAACTCCATTTTTTAAAACTATTTTTCAATTCATGCAAAAATCGTGTGTACTCATATTCCATCCATTAACGAAACATTTGAATTTTGAATTTTAATTCAGTAACCATGATAAATCTGTTATATGTGACAGAAAACTACCAGACAAGGTGAAAGGTAAAATGCAGAAGACATTGGTGAGACCAGCAATGCTATATGGGATGGAGACTGTGACTACTACAAAAGGGTAGGAGGAAACGATGCATGTGGCAGAGATGAAAATGCTAAAGCGGTCTTTAGAACTGAGACTTGACAAAGTGAGAAATGAAAAGGTGAGGAAGAGGATTACTATTGGAGAATTAAAAGGAAAATTGATAGAAGTGAGGCTCCGGTGGTTAGGACATGTGATGAGAGAAGAGTCAGAAAGATGAAGGTAGTGAAGAAAAGGCGCGGAAGACTCAAAACGAAATGGGAAAACTGAATCCGTGAAGATATGAAGAAGGTGGGAGTCCGAGAGGATGACGCAATGGACCGCAAGAAATAGATGAAAATTATCCGCACCGGCGACCCCACCTAAATGAGGGAAAAACCAGAAGAAAAATATTAGGACTTAGGCTATGTCGGTATATATTGGTACAAGGAAGTGGAGGAGGAAGATCTGAGAGTCTCAAATGCCTATTACTGACGCGCTTTCTACCTACCCTTCTTGTTCTGTGTTCACAATATAAAAATATATTTGATATAGATAGATACAGCCCCGCCAATTAATAACGCCACCCCCCCTATGTAACTGTATGTTAAGTAATTGTTTTATGAAGTTTGTCACATTAAGACAACTTTTTGAAAAAAAGTAGCCATTTCAAATCTGAAGAATATTCTAAAAGTAAAAATCTGTGATAGACCAACTTAATTTTTTTCTTTTTCAAGGGTTTTTAACTTTTTTTACTAATTGCTTTACTTTGAAGAAAGGGTTTTACTAAAATAAAAGTCTACCTGAGAAAATGAAGTGAGTTTATCACAAATCTTTTGCTTTTGAAATATTCTTCAAAACCATTAGGTTTCAGATTTAAATGTCTACTTTATTAAAAAATTGTCTTACTGTGACAATCTTCATAAAACACTTACTTAACATACAGTTACATAGGGGGAGGCGTTATTAATAGGCGGGGCTATATTTATCTATATCAAATATATTTCTATATTGTGAACACAGAACAAGAAGGGTAGGTAGGTAGAAAGCGCGTTAGTAATAGGCATTTGAGACTCTCAGATCTTCCTCCTCCACTTCCTTGTACCAATATGGTGATCTATGTATAGAACCTGCATTGTTAGTAATCCGGTGTGACTGTGTCAAGTATTTACTAATCATTATTCCAGAGCCTCCACAGTCATTTAACTTTCCACCTAAGAAATATTAGGATAAACAAAACAAAAACGGCTATATTAGTCGTAACTGGGGTCGCCAATGGTTTGCTAAATTTCCTTTTCTGTTGGCATATGTGTTGTTTCCTGACTTGTCCCATTGTCTGCCTTAAGTTTTATCTCCAAAGGCTACAAAATGGGAAGGATGCGCTGCACGATATTAAATCACACTCCAAATATGAGTCAATTGAATTCCTTTGCAAAAGTAACCAAATTTCAAAAGGCTTATGAGAACCCTCATCACAGAATTAATCTCGCCATTTCAACAGAGAGTATGAAACGGGTGTTAAAAACATAGAGATCTTGACATCTAAGTGTCAAAAGTGTGATATTTTTTTAAAGAATGAGCATCGCATTGCGAAGACACCGAGATGATCTCAGCCAAGAAAGTTTCCGAGCTCTTCTAAAACCTCAGGTCTTCATATCACATCGTGCCGTTCACAGACATTGGATGGAGCTGAAAAACATGTCCGGGCATTAAAAAGGATGCACTGCATTATTTTCACAGGAGTTTCCAAAAGCCACATATCACTATTTTTCAGCCATGAGATGAATTTAGCCTCAGTAATTGTTGCCAAGTCAAAGAAATCCAGCGGATGTTAGACTGTTTGACTCAATTGACAATATGTTTCAAATATTCACCGAAGAGGACTCGCCGTCTGGAAATCGAAGCAACTAATGAGAACAGAACAGAAGAGAGAAAAATCACTATTAAAAATCGAAACTACATATTTATCAGACTAAGTGGACTGAAAAGTACTCAACCTTGCACTAATTCAACATTCTCTACGAGCCAATTCTTAATGCTCTCGAAGCCATTGATTCCACAGAAGCTGGATGGGATTCCAAATCCATTTGAGATGCATATGGCTTGATAAAAAGAAACTCAGATAGCGCCTTTATGACTTATTTCAAACCGTCTTACGTTTCTTTTGGTTACACAAAGAGTCTCTGTGTAAATCTCCAAAGTGAAACCGTCAATATAATTGAAGCCTTCGACATGGTGTCAACCATTGAAAAGTTATTTTTATCAATAGGAAGTGATGACATTAACAACCATTTCGACCGCATTTACATGTCAATTGAAAACAAGTGAACATTCGAGAACATGTGGCAGGCAAACTCAGAGGTACAACGTGATCCAAATTCTACAAAAGAATACTTTCACAAGAGTAAATTTTGCCATTTCTTGCTTACCTCCTACAGCAATTCACTCTTCGCTTCAGTGGTCTCTCCAAGAAATCCATTGGCATTTGAAACTCATTCCGTCACTCAATACTTTCACAGAGGAAGACATTCTGGGTATTCTGACTCTGTACAAAATTGACTTACCTGATTCTAACACCTTTACAAAAGAACTGGATCTCTGGAAGCACTTGTGAGAAACCTACATTGGAGAGACGCCAGCAACAATTTCTGATACACTCACTCATCCAAAGACCTACCGTCTCTTGTTTCCAAACATTACTGCTGTGTTACATATTTTACTTCTCATTTCTGTCACCGCAACCGGAATTGAACGTGCAAATTTGTCATTGTGTTTCACTAAGAACTCTTTTCGTAGTACAATGGGCAAAAATCGGTTCAACGCATTGATATTGTTGTATGTGCACATTAAATATTGATGATGTTATTGACATAATATATGACCAGAAACATCCAAAATGACATTGCAAAATCCAGGATTTAAGTAGAGTAGGGCATAAGTTACCGGGCATAGTTTAAAAAAATGTTGAACAGAAAATATTTATTTAGTAATTAAACATAGTAAGTAAACATATGTAGATTTAAAATAAATTATACTTACAAATAAATAGAATATGGATGAATAAATATTTTCTGTTCAACATTTTTTAAACTATGCCCGGTAATTTATGCGTCACCCTGTATGTATTGCATAAAATTGTTGTTAAATGTTTTTGTTTTATGTACATATTTTCAAGTAACGATTTTAATGATCTGTTATAATTTTTTTCATTCTACCTAACAATTATAATAAAAGATGGATGACATTGAGGAATCCCTTGTATTGGTGTTAACTGTTAACACAGGCAGTTTATAAATGTTGTTAATAGTTTTTGCTTTATGTACATTTTCATAATCTATCATATATTTATATTTTCAAATAAAAATGATAAAAAAAATTATCTCTATATATTTCTTTTTTTTCTATTTTTCAATAAAAAAAGTTATGATTTTTAATATTTTAATTTTTACATATCTTTAATGATAATCATTTAAATCAATAATTCTAATTAAAATTAATAATTAACACAAAAATTTCTCATATGTAAAAATATTAAGTTTTGGCGCCTAATTTTATATACATATTACTTTAAACTGGCGCCTAATCATTTGACGCCCTTGCCTAGCGCAAAACCCCGCATCAGTACCTAGGTTTATCAGTTACCAGCCTCTGTTAATCAGCTTCACTAATTTTATTTTCTCCACAGTTATCAAGCTCTCAAACGCAAAATTTTATCAATATTACATAAACTACTAAATCTGTGTACTAAATAATCTTTATGTGATTATAAATAACTGTTTCCATAAGCGAATTATAATAAAAAAATTAAACAGACGACCTGTTGTTTTACTATGTAAAGACGATTCATTTGACCTTAGTTGCAAATGTGTTCTGCTTGATCTTTAGAGTATCCATGCCCAATTTTTATATTGCCCCATAGCGCCCTAAACATCTAGGATAGCTCTAGTCACCCATGATTTTTTATCTCTAATTTCCCTAATACCAAAGTTAAAATTGTATTTGTTACCGGTTGGAGTTCCGCCCATACAACCCCGTTTTGTAGAAGATGTTCTTCTGCACCTATTGTGTCAATATTCTTCTTTTATTCGATACGCCGTAGTCGAAATTGGTGGGGTAGCCGCATTGCGAATCCCATACTGTGTATTTTATAGAAGTTTTATGTCAAGAAATCTATTTAAAAATGTTGTTGGTATTGCTTGAATTGAGGAAATTATGAGTTTTTTTAGCCCAGTGTACATTTTAAAGGTTTCTACAATTTGTGCCTAATTTTAGTGTTCATGGTATTTTGGTATTTGAGTTAAATTGGCTCCCAAAATTTTGGAAGAAAAAGAATAGATCACGGACGGCAAATGAATAAAAAAATAATTCCAGAAAATTAAGCACTATTTAGAAAAATGGAATACACCACAAATATTCTTTAATGCAGGAACGGCACCTGGGGGGAAGGTGATTCGAACCCTCACTCCCACCACATACACACTTTTTGGCACTATATATTGCGTCTCCTCAATAATATGTTTACAGATGCACTAAATATCCTGAAAAATACTTTAAAATGCTCTTTAAATGCTTTTAAAAAAATTGGGGCTGGACCCCTAGACCTCTGACCAACCCCCCGTTTTTGTAATTGTGCCTTCACAATAATAGGTTTACAAATGCACTGAAATAGCCTTTATATTGTTTCAATATGCTCTCAGAAGTACTTATTTAACATGAATTTTATATTTTTCTGGGGGAAGACAGCCTACGAAAGTTAGATGCAACGCCTATAGGGTGGTGGGTCAGTGTGACTTGTAATTTTTTGTCATTTTGTTTTAAATATTAAGTTACAGTATTGAATGTACATATATAATTTTCTGTATTCTGTCCTCCCGATCTTGAAAGTGCTTTCGCGCCTATGAGGCAACATAGAAAAGCTCCCTCATTTTTTAAACTGCCGCCGGCCCTGTTAATGTACTAGTACCTGCAAACATTAACTGAAGGTGGTCTTTTTATCAAGACATCTACTAGATAACACCATGACTTTTTTTATCAGATTTTGTTTATTTTCTAAGCAAGTTGATTACTATATTGTCCACATCAGGTTCTTTTTGTAAGCTTTCTTTATCCTCTATCTCATCAATTACTTAATATCATTTTACTTCATATACGAAGTTTATGATATTTAAAAAACATGATACCTCGATAAAACTTTATTTATTCTACCTATTTTCTATATTTTGTTTTAATTTTTTTCAGGAGTATCATTTTTGTATAAAATTTCAGAATTGGTTTTTAAAACATATTTTACATATTATGTGAAAGAATGATAAAATTTGAGCAATATATACTCGAGATAGCTCAAAGAAAAGGCTATAAGTTTCTTTCCTCTATGGAAACGATTTTGCAAATCTATTATTTGTTTAAAGTTTGTTCTACCGATAATTGATTAGAGTAGTTAATTTGTAATAAATATTAATTTATAATTAACTGAAAATCTATAAATAAAGTGAAATAAAATTTGAAATATTAAAATTAGTTATGAATTATTTAAAATACATGTAAAAAACATTTAAAATACACTGCAATAGTTTAAATTTCAGACAAAATATCGAAATTAATCCAAAGATTATTATTAAAACTTATTGTACAAAGAATATATATTAAATAAGAACTTTTGAGCTACTAATGTGAATATCTCATTTTTTAACACTTCAGAAGTTTAGATTATTTAATACAATATTAAGTTAGTGTGACATTGACTTTTTTAGTTTAAGACTTTTATCAATGTTTATGGTTGAAACTATAACAATGTAAATATTTAAAATGTTCTTTCTTAAAATAAATAAAGAAGACTGCCTAAAATCGCAGTATACGACAATGCGTCACGAATCTGTGAATTGCCTGTATTAACAACATTGATGTGGTATAGGTTTGGTTACAGATTATAGAGGCTAATATGTATCTTAAGAACATTAAAGACTGATGGAAAAAGCTGCAATGAATGGCAATTGGATTATTTTATGTTGGTTTTTATGCAAAGTGGCTATTTATTGTTCAATGATGGAACAATAAGGGTAAATGCAGGGAATTCTACAGTAGGGAACGATATCTGTGTTAAACTGTTGTCAAAATTAGCATAGGCCGGTTTTTTGTAATACCAGTATTTTTAAGAAATCGCTTTTTTGACAAAAATAAATACCTAATTAATGACAATGTAAGTTTATTCTATATGATGTATCCTTAAGATACATATTACAAAAGACCATCTCTATTACAGTCAACACGTTCAAAAAGATCCAAATATCATCTACTATTCCAACTTATTTACTCAAAGAGCTAGTTTTGTTATGCACTTTTAACGGTTAGATGACGGTCGTAAAAAACTTGAGTAGACGACGTTAGGGGTTACTATATACCCCCATATTTTAAATTCGTATTTTTACTTATTTTTTAAATTTAAATAGCCAATATAATATTATTTTCCTTTCTAATGCGTTTTATATCATCTAAATAAATTATTATACCATGGCTCTGCCTATCTCCCCATATTAAAAAGCGTGCGTCAAAATCACAATTGCTGTGCTAAATATAGAAATGAGAGTAAATAGAAACACGGCCAGCCAATAGAAACAAAATCAATACCTAATTATCCTATCCACTAGAATTTTTAGTAGGTATAGGAGAATCAATATTATCTGACTTCTTTATTCTCTTTATTCCCTTCTGATTCCCATATAAAAGTAAGCTTCTCATAAACGTGATTATTGTTTACGGTAGCAAAATGAATTCTAATGATTTGGAATTGAGCCTAACTTATAAAGAGATTCGGAGGAGGTTTTACAATAAACTACAGTTTGTAACAAAAATTAGGCTGCCAATAATCTCCTGTTCTCCTCAACGGGTTTTCTTCGATTTTCCTTTTACCTCACTAGATTAACCCAATTCATGTCCACCTTATTCAGTCTGAACACATTAATCTTGTCTAATGCGTCAATTGGACTACTTCCTTTTCTGCGGAATTATCGTTGCTCCATTCTCGGGATTTATCACCGCTCGGGTACGGGCTCACCATTGCATTTCAAAGTCGCTTTCCGATGACGTGGTCCATTGGTATCAACTGCGACCTTTAATATTTCCATTGCTAATCACAAATCTATCATCCGTTGTCATTAGTGTTTTGGCCTTTGTACCCACGGAATGGACAATCTATCTTTCCTTCACCTTGCTTGTAATTTTCCGTGGGTTCCTATTTTATGCCAACCAAGCCTGTCTTCTCAGAGCGTTTCCCAGTCAATATTTTGGGAGATTGTTTGTTTTCACATTTATGCTTTCAGCAGTTGCAACAGCTTTGCAGTATCCTCTAAAAGAATTTGCAATACACCATCTAATGTGGACAAATGTACTCTTATTATTTGTTTCTTCAGCTGGCTTTATTCATCCTATACAAATTTTTATCGGACACAGAAAGGTCATAAACACAGCTGATGACTGTACAGTAAATAAGGAAAACTCTGCATGGCTCACCATACAAAGATTTCAATTAGTATCGGATTTATTTTGTATAAACAGCTATATGTAACTACTATTGTTACTTTGTTTACATTGTTTACTTTTACTTTTACCATTTAAAAATCAAATTGGTTCATATAAAACCTTGTTTTCGTACTCTTTGAATTTTGGTTCACACATTAGCTATGAATTTATACGTTTTCTTTAAAAACGTCATTTTTTTTCTATTTTTTGTTTACGCCACTTTTTGGAGTAAAATGTTTTATATTTTATTACTTCATAATTACCTTATAATATAGATGTGAAAAGAGAAACTTTGGTTTTGAATAGGTACACAAGAAAACGTTGATATTTAGAATCATAATATTTCAATCTTGAAGTTTTAGAAGTACTGGCTGGCTGGCTGGCTAGTTAAAGCAAACAACCTACTAAGATTTATAGTTACTCTTCCTCTACAGCAGTGCCGTAACCAGCTATGAGGCATTCAGGCAACTGCCTGATAATCCAAAAAGTGGCGCCTATTTTTTTATACTTAAAAAATATTTTTTACCCATCAAAAATAATTTCATACCCCAAAGAAATGCCTATTTCTCTGTAAATATAGGCGCCTATATCAAAAATAAATTCGTACCCCAAAGAAATGCCTATTTCTCTTTAAATAGGCGCCTATATCAAAAATAAATTCACATGGACAGGTAAGATTTTAATGCTGCTCTGAACAAGAGCTATTTGAAAAAATTCAATAACGTTCAATGTTTTTTGTTTAAATTCATCTCTTTAATTATATTTGTTTACAATTTAGTTTCGATTTGAAGAAAACGTGTCAGGTAATTATACATTTATTTAGTTTTTTTTAGATTTTAGTTTAAAATCTTTGTAGTACTAACATGTATTATACACAAAATTATTCGTACGTATTCCACGATTATTTTAAGCTATTGAACACAAATATCTATCATGCATAACAAATTATATTAAGAAATATGTTATGTCATGCTTCCACGTGATCAAAAATGACCGTTTCCAATTTTAAAAAGTATAATTTTCTATAAAAAAAAAAGATTTTGCCTTCTTATAGGGAATCCCCTGTGCAATTTTTTTTAAATATACCTAATTTTTAATTCTCTATCGAATGGTGCAGTCTATTTAGGCCTAGGATGTACCGTTTGTGCTGTAGCTTAGAATTATGTTTTTTAAAGATAGAAATATCATAAACAAAATGGCATTTTTCATCAAATTAATAAATAATTTTTAAAAAATAATTAAAAATATCAAAAGACCAGTTGTAACCTGATGAAAGTTTACAAAAGTGCATAAGGTGTGATAATATTATTTTAAAAAATTAATTTGTTTCATTTATTTAAAATTGCAGTAATATATAATGTTTAAATCTATATTAATAATGTTATAAGGATTCTAACAATATATTTCTCTGTTTTCTAACTAATATAGTAATAAATTGACATAGTACTCATGTAAAAATCATCTATTATTAAAAATGTATATGTTAAAAAACCTCATATAAAAACTTCCCCTCGAAAAATTATAATAACAACGGAGATATAAACGTTTAAAAAATATTTAAACATTGTAATTTTTATAAATATTAAAATAATAAAATTATTAACATGTATTTATGTTTTAGAATGCCACCTCCTCCTAAGAAAAGAAAACTGTCAGGGTGGGATATTAAAAAGGCGAAGGAAAAGTATTTGTTAGAAGAGGACGCCAAGAAGACGCCTACATTGGTGAATTTCTTCACTAAAGGTATATTAATTATTATAAACTGAACTTGTCATGTGTGTGAATACATTGCAGGGGTGCAAATGGCACTCACCCATTCACCCGGCCTGCAGGCTATGTTATTACAAAATTATGTTAAAATTAAACTACATATATTGGTAATTATGGATGATAACATAATATAATTATTATAATAACGATATATAAAATACTATTTATTTTCTCTCCCATCCCATCTTACAGTTAAGACCAACACTATGCCTCATCCTCAAGACAACGTCACTATTACACCTCCTCCTCCTGTCTCCATAGAACCCATCTCAGCGCCTGTCTCCATAGAACCCATCTCAGCGCCTGTCTCCATTGAACCCATCTCAGTGCCTTCTGGTTCTTCTTGTACTCTGCAATCTAATAATCAAGTTAATTTAATTAAAGATATAGCTATTGCTTCTAATCACAGATCACTTCTGAACTCTGAACATCGAATTCAGATTTTAAATTCTCAAGATGGAAACAATGAAAGTAAGGTATTTCCTAAGAATTCTCAAGGTCGGAGGTACAATGCTCAATGGGAAAAGAAGTACAAATGGTTAAGATACTCTGCTAATAAAGATGGAGCATATTGTGCAGTATGTGTTTGTTTTAGCAATAAAGAAGACCTGATTTTTGTTGACTTGCCTTTCGTGGACTGGAACAATGCTACTGGGGAAAAGAGGGGAATGTTGTACCAACATAGCAAAAGAAACGAACACCAACGTGCAGCAGAAGCAGCGGAAGAATTTCTAAAGATGCGTAACGAAGGGAAAAAATCAATCAAAGGAGAAATTAATCAAGTATACCAAAACGAAATTGAACAAAATAGAAAAACTCTGCTGTCTATTTTAGATGTTATTCTTGTACTGGGTCAGAGGGGACTTGCTTTCAGAGGAAATTGGGATAAAGATAGACAAAAAGAAGATGGTAATTTTCAATTTTTTATAGAATGGAAAAGCACTCTAGATTCTGACTTAAAAAATCACCTTACCACAGCCGCAGGTAATGCAAAATATCTTTCCCCTCTAATTCAAAATGAATTGATTGATTCTACATGTCAAGTTATTCGAAAATCTATAGTCAACAAGATTAATCAATCCCGATTTTTTTCTGTCATGGCAGATGAAACTGCGGACTGTGCAAAGACTGAACAGCTAGCTATTTGTATTCGATATCTCGATGTAAATACTGCTAAAGACACAGAAGTACGTGAAGATTTTCTCGGTTTTGTAGAACTTAAGAAACAAGACGCTGCAACTATTTCAGATGCCATTTTGAAGAAAATGAGGTTATGGGGCTTAGATTTGACTAAGTTACGTGGACAAGGTTATGATGGCTGCTCCACCATGAGTGGACATGTGAGCGGTGTTGCAGTTCGGATTGAACATGAATTACCAAAAGCTAAGTATGTCAGCCACTGTGCTAGTCATCGCTTAAATCTCGTCATCATCGCCAGTTGCACAGTTCCAGAGATTAGAAATTTCATGCAAACATTTCAGAAAATAACATTTTTCATATCATATAGTCCAAAACGGAAAGCTATTTTAAAAGAACATATGAAAGAAGGTGATCCATCTGTTATTTTGACTGATGACTCGGAGATTGCTTTGGATGAACAACGGTTAGCGGCTGGGTGGAACTGCACCTCTTTACCAACTCTGTGTGACACCCGGTGGCTCTCAAGAGGCGACTCAATAAGTGCTCTTGTAATGAACTACGAGCACGTGTATAATTCTCTAGATGAGATCCGCATATCGTCTAAAGCGCAGTCGTCAGCCGATGCACAATCATACATGAATTCAATGGAACAGTTTCAGTTCATTTATACATCCGTCATATCTCAATATATTCTCGCATATATTCGCCCTCTTAGTCTAGCACTACAGGACAAACAGTGTGATCTAGTAGCAAGCCACGAGCAAGTTCAGGATCTTCTGGCAACTTTGTTAGAAGTCCGTAATGATGACAACATCCATAGGCATCAATACAATCGCGCTGTGGAGGTGGCTGCTAAAATTGATGTTGAACCATCACGTCCTCGTCGCATAGGCAGACAGAAGCATGTTGCAAATGCAGTACCCACTGAAGCAGATTCAATTGAAAACCACTTCAAGGTCAACATCTACAATCGTTTTCTGGATCACATTCTGCAACACCTCAAAGATCGATTTCCAGTTCAGATGAAAGGATTGCT
>JAUYWI010061245.1:0-15857 GCA_034780595.1 Parotoplana pacifica | reverse complement strand
AACCAAAACAAATGCTTTATACCCCCACTTGTCTGGTTTTGGTTTATTGTACTGTTTCATGGTATTTCTGAATTTGAACACTGGTCATTTCATCTAATGCAATTTATTTCTTGGGGTGAAAGTTTAATTTTGTCTTTAGCATTTCTATTTCAGGTCATAATTTGAAGATTTGGTCAAATGCAGGATTATTTCTGTCAGTCACTTCATTAGCATTGTTATTGTAATGTAAAAAAGGATATTTTCAAATCTATTCCTAGACATTACTTTAGAATAAGCTGGAGTCTCTGTCAACCATAATGTTGACTAATATTCTTCTAATTCACACTTATTTTTAAGTCCCATAGAAAATAAAATTGATTAAAATGCTTTCATTTCTTGGACACTAACAGGTCTCCATTTACTAAATTTAGAATTTGCTTTCAGCAGAGTGTCAGAATGTAGTGCATGTTTATCTAAATGCTATTGTGCATATCAATTTGTTTCCATAACCATTAAATCCCAGAATGCCTGATTTAGATATACATCAATTAGATCTACATTCTCTAAAAGTAAGCCACTAATTTATCCATCTTGCTGTGTACACACTCCAATCCATTCATGGTAATTTTCCTGTTCTTTCAGAATATTCCAATTTCTTACATCACCACATGCATTTTACTAATTCCTCTTCCTTTATCTCCTTTCCAACATTGGCAGAATGACTTGTTGAAGGTAGATTAGAGGCATAAATTGGTGTATGAGAGATACCTCTACCAAAACCAGGAATACTAGTTGAAGGTAGATCAGAGGCCAGACTTTGTGTATGAGAGATACCTTATCCTCTACTAAAATGAGAAGGTGCTGGGTTTGATCAACTATATTGTTGCTATTATCTTCAGACAAGTCTGGTTCACTCCCAGAATCTAATTGTACCAATTTTACTGCTTCCTCCAATGAATATTTCATGTGATGTTTAGTGAAGGAATTTTTCTTAGTTATTTTTACTAGATAATTTATGAAAATCTAGTGTGAGCAGGTCTGCTATATCATTATTTCAATAGCCATGCTTAGAAATATTAAAAAAACTCAGCCTATTGCTTTGATTTATATTATGCATTGTACAATATATATTGTTAAAATAATCAACCTTTGCAGTCATAAGCATAAACTGCTTGTGATCATTGAAAAGTATTGCATAAACAATTATCATTACATAGTTGGGAAACATCATTAAAGACATTTCAATAAGTTATTATCATTGTGCTACATAGTTTTCAAATGCTGCTTAGCTCAGAGTCATTTCATTGCAATGAAAGTTATGCTTATGACTGCTTTGAGAAATGCCCACCTGATGTCTCTAACTAAATTGTATGGATAATTTTAGTATTTAATTGATAATTTTGTGATAGATTCCCCACTTAAACTTGTACTCGTTGATTATGTATGGTCCAAGTCTATGGATGAATATAAAACCAATCTTTAAAATTTTCTATAAAGTACATTAGGCTAATAGCCAGGTTGTCATTGGCTTAGAATACTATGGAGGACAGTGAAATTATCAATATTTAAAAAAATAATTACAATCGCTAGTCAGATAATACTACTTTGTTGCATAATAAAAGCAAACTCTAACTTTTGGTTCTGTTTAGCTTTTTATCTTGAACAGTAGTCTTTTGTGTATTCTATTTTAGAAAATTCTGGAATTTTCTATTGATCAATAGCCTCAAAGGTTTCCCACTATGTGTCAGAATATCTGGTTCTGAAAGATGATTTTCTTTCAGCTATAAGGTAGGTAGAAATTTATTTTAAGCAGTTTCTATTATTCTATTGGCTTCTGCTTCTATTGAATATTGGATTTTGTTTATAAACTTTGGTGATAAATAAAGGTGATGGAAACCCGGGGAGAATTGCTAAGTTTATACTTCTGTTGTATGTCGAACAAATTTTACTGTAAATGTTTTACTACAAAATGGAGTACAGCAATACAACAGACTATTTTCACATTTGTAAATTTGTGTTGTATTGTCTTTTAATCGTTCATACTATAAATATGGAGCACAACATTTATACGAATCATTTAATAGAATCAAAAATACCTATCTATTATAAATCGATAAATAGATATTCACAAAACCAATAAAGTTGCGAATTTAGTATCCGATGTTGTATGGAATGAAATATAAATTTAATCCACGCACCATGCTGTACAATACATACGACAAGTTTTATTGTTGTATGACAGATACTGTACAACAGTCCAATAAACACACAGCAAGAATGTTGTATTGCTGTATGACAATACAACATGTATACAACAAAATGTGTTGCTGTACAGAAAGGTGTACAACACACAACATGCTTTATAGCAGAAGTATAAACATAGCTTTAGCCAATTTCAATAATATGTATTTCACCAAAAACTTGTTACAAAATTTGTTATATTTTCACATTTCATTGCAATTGATTTGTAGTTTAAATAGCCACAGAATGCTCTTGCTAAATATGAATAGAAAATCGTTTTCTTATTTGTCTCTGGTAGAGATTTCTTTGTTGTCCTGTTTTGGTTTAGTTCGCATAATTTCAGGTTGGCATTTGGTAATTTGTGTTATCTCTAGTAGCTGTTTTACCTGTACCTACTTGCTTTTATAATTATTCTATTTTTATTTTCTACTTCTCAGTATATTGTCTAGAAGTTGCAGCAGAAGTATGAGCAGTGCAGGTGAGTCATCAACCAGTGAGACAGTGCCAAGCTCTGTGAGGCCTCCTGCTATTGGCTCAGAGGCGAGAGGTTCCAAACAGAAGCTCAAGTGGCCGCCACGCAGCAGAAATGAGGCTGATGGCAAGAGTGACAGTGGGTCCAGATGGGAGATGAACAAAGTTGCTGCTGGCGCTTCAGGGGGTGAGGAAATAACTCAAGGTAAGGGCATGGATGAAGGTTGATTGAAGGTTCCAGTTAGTTTTATTTTTGTAATTTTTGTGGTCATTTTCTATTTATCCTATTCTGAAGTTGCTTTGATTTACTTCGAATTTATGCCTTGAACATTTTCTGAATATTTCAATGTTTTTGATTGTTCAAATTTTGATTTTTCTTCTCTCACCTGCTATCTATCAATTAGGGTAGATTTTTAAGACATCAGCTATACAAACGCTTTGTGAAATATAGGCTTTTGAACCATTTGTTTAGAATTCTATTAGTTTTTTTGAAAAAATAATACTACCGTTTTTCTTTTAAAGAAATAAATCGGCAAAGAGAACTCGTTAACTGATTGAATAAATTTTAGTGTTATCATCAAGTGGAAAACTATTCAAAGTTCATTTATTGTGAAATGTCTGTGCCAGCATTAATAGTTTTCCTTGGTTTTGAAACCTATCAATGGTTTGTGGAATATTGTTAAAAATACAGGAAACGAACATGTCAGTTATTTAGTGGAATCAGGTGTTAATGGACACAGTATGATCAATTTTGAGTGTGTCGGTAAAATTAACCAGATTCCAGTTTCTATCAAATATCAAGAACACCTCGACTAACTTGAAGGAAAAAACCTATCGGGAGATGTAAGTAGATAGATAGACTGATAAATAATCTAATTACTTATATTTATTCAGCCTTCAGATTCTATTATATGCAAGCTAGATGATGAATTGAAAGAAAATCGATAATTTAATTATGTATTCCAATATTTGAGTACCTACCTGTTTTGGTGGGTTGCTGACAACAAGAAGGAAGTCTTGTAAATCTGGATCATTTTATTGTGGACAACAAGCTTGTTAAGATAATTCAGATGATGTTTGATTTCAACATCCGTCGGTTTTGATTTGACTAGCTACATGACTAAAGCAAATTATTATTATTCTCGTAGGCGCTATATTTGAATTATATTAGATTATAAATTAAAAAGATTTTTACAATTATTGAAGTTCATTTTTAGAATTGCAGAAAAAGCAACTATAAACAAGTTTTATTAATAAAGTTTAGGCATTTCAGGATTGTTCTTTTCTTATGGATCTCTTAAGAACTAAATAGATACTCTAATTATAAATTATGCCTAGTTTTTAGTGGTGTCAAAAATAAATAAAAATTATATTTTTTTAAATCAAACAATACAAAAGCTGATTCATCTTTATTTAGTTTTATAATACTAAAAAAAGTTCAACTTTAGCTATATAATCTAAAGATAATATAATTACATTCATATTAAATATACACGTGTAACCGATTTTCTAACAAGGGCGCTGTCTGTTTTAATAAAAAAAAGATGTTTGCACTCGCATATGATCGATTCAAGGTCATTTGTTTTTAAATTTCTTTTCAGATTTTATCAGAAAAAGCTCTTTTCATCGGCATTGAATTGATTGAGCAGTTTCTAGTAACAAGACCAGCTAGCTAAAATGGAGACGGCCAGCTAGTTAATTTGAATGATTTAATAGTTGTAGACAAACAATTGACCACATACAAGATCAGCTGGAGTAACCATAGGAGGAGAAGGAGTAACCATAGGAGGAGAAATAACTAAAGAAGTGCGATTCGTAGACGATCAAGCAATGATAGCAAACTCAGAAGAAGGACTGCAAAACCTTATAGACAGCTTAAATGGTAAAGCGAAGGATTTCAACATGAAGATAAACATAAAGAAGACAAAGGCAATCAACAAGTTGAACAAGTCAAAAAGTCAAAACCTTCAAATACCTTGGAGCAATTATAACATCGGATGGAAGGTGCTGTAACGAAATCCGCACAAGGATGGAGAAAGTGGATGCCATAGAATTGAACCTGCCTAATAACTGATTCGGCAGAACACTATAGATAGATGGATAGTACTTGTGTACCAAATTTCAGCCTAATTAATACATGGGTGATTGTTTTAGATGTGAGTACAAAGGATTAAAAGTTAAATTGTTAAATTTGGAAGGGTAATATAGACTCTAGTATCAAGGCTTGCTAATTGTTTTTATAGAGTATAAATAAAAATTTACGATGAATTTTGCTTTTTATTCTGCAGCATATTCATTTTTCGGTGGTGTACCATCATGAAAAATGTTTTTGAGACATAAAACCATAAAATATTTCGAAATGCAATAACAATAATAAACAAAAATTATTAACATATTTTTATAGAAGAAAACACTAATTTATTTATTTTATGTATATTGCTTCCGAAGTGCACAGCTTTAAAGGAAATATTTAATATGTAAAATTGTCTGATTTGTTTGAAAATAGGACTAATCCTTAACTATCTTATAATTATTCTATAATTCATGGCGTGAACATTTATAAATTGATTTTCCATGAAATATTTTCTCAAAAATTAAAATTACATTACTATTCTATAGACACAAACATTAGCAAATTTATCTTTGATAACTCGTACTTATGCTAGTGATTTATTCTTAATTAGTTTTCTATCTTTAAAAAATGTTTATAATACAAATTCAGTAATTTGTTCTATTCCTTATAAAACAAAAACAAACTACAAAATACTCGCATTAAAAACAGACCTTTCACTATTCCTATCATTTTTTGTCTTCCTTTTAGATGAACCATCTAATACACAATGAGACAATAGTTTTCAACGCAACCGAGGTTGACTGCATGTACGAGAAATATCACGAACAAGTTATCAAAGAATGCAACTGCACCACTCATCACTACCCCATCACAGAACAACGATGGCGTCGAGGTATACATTTTTGCCACAACATGACCAAAATCTGGAGCATAGTCGATTCCATGCTTCCGCCTCAAAAACACGACAAGTTACAAAGAGAAAAACTGGCAGCAAAACTTTTTAATCAACGTCGACACTGCAGCCTACAACACGCTTATCGAATCAATCAATATGGTAAACAATGTTCCAAAAAGAGGGAATGCAAAAGAATTTATTACGAGACCAAATACCAAAGCATGTCCTGGCCCTTGCGTAGCGAAGTGGTAAATTTTGTAAATCATGTTAGGCAGTTGAACAAAAACAATACTCGCGGTATCCCAGGTATTGAGCATATATTGAAAATGAATGCAAATGATACGGAACTTAGTCAACTAATCAATCGCCGATTTCTAAAAGTAAGTGAGTGAGTCATCTTATCTAAACCATTGATGAGAGTCCGATTTTAATCTAGAAATAGAGTATGTTAATTTAAAAAATTGGTTAGAGCCATTAGATGTTAAACTAGGGTTTGGTAACCATAGAGTTAGATTACATGCTAAAGACAAGAATTTTCAGCAAGATGGCACCCCAATCCACTATGGAAGACAGCTTCATGAGTGGTTGGATGAAAATGTTACCGATCGGTAGATCTGAATGGTCTTCAAGATCCTCAGACGTTTCACCTCTCAATTTATTTCTGTACGGTAGTTTGAAGGGTAAAGTTTATGGTCGAGTCCCAACAACAATCCGCCAACTGAAAGCGTTTGTCGAAGAAAAAATTCGCAAAATTAACATTTGCAGATATGATTCTGTTGTATTAATAAACTGAAAACGGTTCTGTTTTAATTTATTATGCAAATAAAAATTTGATTATTCTATAAATCTGTTATTATTAAAAATGGGTGTTACTTAAAATTTGTTGTGAACAAACTGAGTGGTGTCTCATGTAAAAAGTAATATTGCATAGTAAACTGTTGACAGCTGACATTTCTTGTATTTTCTAGAGTTATTTTAGTGATTTCAAAATAAAAAATAACATACAAATAAATTCCTAGTCTTGACAAAAGAAAATATGCATAAAAACGTAATAATAATTTATTATTAAACTATCCGTTGTCCTATTTTCTTATTCAAACCAATACAACTGAAATCGAAAAACCTCATTTCTAAAAAAATTATAGCTTTTATTACTAGAATATCGCTATTTCGTTTATAAGTCTTCAAAGAAATAAAACTACTTGTATTAAAAAAAGTTTCATGATCTACATATCTAACATTAAAAGTATGAAATCCACAAACAATCTTTCTTTTAAATATTTTCCAACTCTCTAATTTTTCAATTAGATACCTATAGCTACCCACATATCATTGTAACAAATAATCATAGTAACGTTCTATCTAAACCTACATGACAATAGACGGTAAGCTTTGTTTTCAGCGTAGGACTTCTAAAAATAAATCGGACATACTTTTAACAAGTAAAAATCTAATTTCAAATTTGGTCATTATAAGATTATTCTTTGCATTTTTATTGAAATTAATATTTACGTACTTCTCTTATAAGAGAAAACTGTGTTTTGTACATTTATGGCTAATAATGAATATCAAAAATGAAAGTTTAACGTAAAGTTTGTCAGAAACTTATTTTTAGAAAGGGTGAAAATTGAATTATCAAGACCTAACATGTACCTCCAATTTATACATTAGTGGAACATTAATTGCTTCGTGTCAACGTTTCAATTTGTCAAATGTTGCCTATTCCCCATAGGACAGGTCAACGTTTCAACTTTATACGGAAATTTGTTAAGAATGAACAATTCGTACAATAATCAATCACCAAAAAACGCTGGTCTACGAATATCTACTATAGGGCACAGAACTAGAGGCCCTTTAAATATTTAGAAATATTTCAGATATATCAATACAAGAACTCTATGTAAAGTTAAATGGACATCGTTGTACTCGGCTGAGATATGAGATTTATGGTGTAGTACTGAGTGTTCTAGGAAATTAATCAAATATTGTGTGTAAAAATAAATTGGAGAAGATAGATTTTAGACAGGAAAAAGGATTCCATCAAAACTGAAGATAAAGATGAAATTCATTCATAAAAAAAGCAGAGTATAATCAAAGTCAGAAAGGGCTATTATGAATAAATTGGGGTGTTTTTTAGGCTGAAGAAATCGACTACCTGAAGCTTGAAAACAACTCAACCAATTTTAATGAGGCAGTACAATATACACATGTTTTCAGGCAATCCTTCTTCTTCTTCTTCAGGCCCAAAACTGTGATGATCAAATTACAGGCCTGGTTGTTATAAATACACATTAATTTGTTTGTCCACACGTCTGGATGTGCCTTTAACATTTAAACCTACAATGACCTTTGCATAGATTATTTTTATTGATTTTTATAACTTTTGTTATTTTTTATTCTTGGTATTTAAAAAAAAGATACGTAATAATAATAAAAGTTCAAAGCAATGCTAAAAGCAGATTCTGTTTACAACAATTTACTTTTGTGTTTGAGCCTACACCTACTAATATATACTTACATATATACCATATTTTAATTGTGGTCATATTTAGCGCTGCATTAGAAAGATAGACTTCCTACCCAAGGTCGCTTTAAAATAATATTAACAAATCCAACAAAGCTGACTGCATGCATCTAGATTATACCCTAGAGATGGTATACGTTCTATAGTTATAAATTTTATCATCGTTCTTTATTATCATTTCTTGATCATTATAAACATTTTGATATTATATTGCTTGGAGTGTTCGAAATAATAGAGTGGAAGCTAATAAACGTATATACACTAACCGGCATAAATTATTGCAACAATATTAAAGTCAAATTAGTTAAACGTTGTACCTACATACAACATTTAAAATGAATTTGCAACCAATCGATAATATCAACCTTTTAGAAAATCAATGATACTACAACCTAGAAAACAGTTACGAATCCATGCTTCCTCGGCATACATTTCGATCACCTTATGCATTTCAACCACCATATTGACAAAATAGTTGCACTCACTGACCAGACCAATACTTCGCCAACACAAAGCACTAGCCGGTACAAATAGGGGCTCTGACAAATCGACTTTGAGAACTCTCTATCTCTCCCACAACAGATTTGGAATCGAATACTCGGGAGGTGCCAGGATGACCTCATGTGGGGCCATCCTCCACTGAGAAACTCGAACGCATTCTAAAGAAAGCTGTACTCGATCTACACCTATCGACGCCCTGACCCTTGAAGCAGATCTCATCCCGATGAAAACCAGAGGTATTCAACTCGCTACCCTTCACAGAGAGAAAGCTTTACGCATGAAGCCAAACCACCCAAATAGAATACTCTGTGATCTCTTTGACTTAGCCACTATCATAATAGTCTGAGTACCAGGACATTTATGTGTTGAATTTAATGAAAGGTGGATACTTTGGCTAAAGATGCAACGCAATTGCCTCGATATTCCCATCACTTACCAGAAGCAAAGGCTAGAATCAACCGTCACTGTAGATGCATCGGACTAGAAAACAACTGACATGACCACCATTATAAAATCACAGGCGGTAAATCACCAAAGCGTATCGAGAAACTCATCAGGACACCTCCTTTTTCACTGCATCAAATGGACCACGCATCGACTGCAAATCTTTGGGCCCAGCATCAATATCCAACTCCTCAAAGTCAAGCAGAAGAATGTTCAGTAAAATTGGTTGCCTGACTGATGACTATGGAGCCAGCTAGCTCCGAGATCCCACCACTTGAAGAAGAAGAAGAAGGTATTTTTGGCCATAGACATTGAACTGTTGACTGGTTCATGGACTTCTATAAATAGTGCTATTTATAGAAGTCCATGACTGGTTGTATAGAGTTAGCATTGAATATTAATAGTCATTTGATTTTGCGAAATTCTCAATTACAGTCAATAGTTATTTTGTCGCGAAATTTATTCAAACTTCATTTTAAATGTAGGTACGATTTGACTTTCATATTGTTGCAAAATTTATGACGGTTAGTGTATGTACCAATAATATGGGAACTATATATCAATAAAGGGAATATAGAATCGGCTTCAGAAATGATATCAAATCGTCGTTGAATTGTCAAAAAATCAGAATGTTAAACAATATTTTCCAAATATTAACTGGAGTTTAATCCATTTAATTAGGTAGTTTCCTGCACTTTGCCTAGATAATGGCTAATTCTTGTAATTTTTAGATTGATATTAATTCAGCAGAAGTGCGGTCTCTACTTCTACAAGAAAGCTTTTCCTACCGTTTCAAAAATCTGGCTTCAGATGTTGGAGGTATTATGGGCTTTTACCTAGGCGTCAGTGTGCTAACCGTTTGTGAATTGTTTAATCTTATGGCTCTTATATTGACCAGCATTGTATCTGGAATGCGACACAAGTTAAATCAAGATACATCCAAATCTAATGATAATGTATAGTAGTCAACCTGTTTATTTTATTCTTGCATTTATCATTATATTATAAAATTATTCTTATGTTCATTGAACATAAATTGAGTATTCTCCTATTTTAGTAACATAAAAACCTATTATTTAAAATATAAATTAATTTACAAGTTTGAAGGCTTTTCTTACATGTTCTATTGCTTTGCTCTATTCCATACTCCCCTAATAAATGTGCTATTTCGCAATAAATATCAAGAAATCTAGACTCGTGGTCTGATCTGTGATGTACTAAAAACAATTATTTTACAAAGGCGAAAACTTTTCTTTGATAAAATAAAAATATCCAATATTGTAAAATCATATCATATGTTTCATGCACCATATATAAGATTCCGAAAACGAGTATTAAAATAAGGTAATAATAAAGTCAGAACTCCCGGTAGAATAATAAAACCGCACATATTCTAGAAATAATCTTTATATATAATGCTTTTTTTATACTTATAATGGAAACTTGAATTCATAGTTTTAAACAGAAAACAGAACTACAATTCATAAAATCATCTTTTAGAGTTTTGTACTAATAGGTGAATACTAGACATAATTAAAATACTTGAATAAAAATTGACGTGACGTGTCATCTGTTTTTTCCTCGCTCGCAAACTTCAAAGTCTATTTCTATTAAATAAAGATTCCTGATCAGAATAGGACAGGCTAACCTACTAGTGCAGCTAAGTACGAGGGTAATTCAATAAGTTTGTATAATAATCTATAGGAATGTCTATGCCACACAATGAGTTCATATAAACTATACGAGTTTATTGAATGACTTTCGTACAATAGTTTCATAGGCGTTTGTTTAAATATTTTTAAACTTCTTGTCCTCGTTAGTTTTTCCAAAAGTCTTGTATGCTGAAATTGGGTACATAATGTGTGAATTATGTGAGTTTAAAATTCGGTTGTCCTTGTAATAGGTAACTTAGTTTTGTGCTGGGTTTACCAAAATCTATACTAGGAAAATATTATAAAGTTACAACATGCATATAAAATAATGAGTTACTACAGCAACAAATAAGGATCTTTTCTTTGGCGATTTTGTTAGCCTAAGAATTGTTACAGAATCAGGGATGAGCACAGGTAACAAAAAATCCACGTGGCACAATATAAGGGCCCAAATAAGATCAAATGAACATATTATTCATATGAGGGTCCGCCATATTAATAATGAAATTATATATAAGAAAGGGACCTCTTTATGGGGAGCACATAAAGTATATAATAATAATATTATGTAGAATAAATCTTTACTGCAGAAAACATAAAAAAATAAAAATAAATAATATCAGTCAAGCCTTCGACAGTATTAACATCATAGAAATGAATGTAATCCAACCAAAAGATGTGTCAAAATATAAATATGGCTTCAACATAAAAACAACATCCCTTCAAGATCAAATCAAAACTATGAAATCTTCCACGTTTTAGATTATTTGTATAAAACATTAGATTTAAAAAAAAGTATTTTCATGGACTTGGCGGGCATCACAACAACCAATGAACATAAACTATTTTATGTCATGTTTTACATAAATGTTAAATTGTGTCCATTTTTGTTTTATATAAAGCTAATACATTATTCTTCAAAAAAGCTATTGTGCATTTTAAATATATTTAATTTAAGGACTGGATGGACACTTCATCCGAGAAACTTCAGATTTAGTCTATAAGTCTAGTAGGAACTCAATATTACAAATCCATAAATATGTACTTTGAAAATAATGATTGTCGATTTTTTTTATTTGGCAAAAAATGATATTCATGGTCTAAATACTTCTATTTCCTCTAAAATCCAAATGAAGCTTTCTATATTGCTTAAATTTGAAATTTATGACAACAAAGCTATTTGAAATATTGTATTAAAAAACTGGATGCCTCACTTTTATAGTTATTGATCTATGAGGGTCACCATACTGGGGCCACTCCATAAATATTGTTTTTTTAAAGTAATTTTCTTTACAAATGATGTATGATGGTTTATTATTAGTTGCTAAGGTCATTTTTTATGTTTATGGACTGCTTTAATTAATTGAATTTGTGAAAAATCCATGTTAATGCATTTTAAGCCATTTTTAATGCTACTGGTCCCAAAATCACTGGACCTCAATTTCTGACTTTGGATAAGTTAAGACTTTTATACTAAATTTTAAGGTATTCCAGTATACCATTCAAAGTTTATTAGAAAATTAATTTTAATTTTTTCCTATCCAAATATGTATATAAAATGGTCATTTTTTATACAAAAATATTTTCTGGTCAATATTATTTTATAAAATTTTCTATAGTTGTTAAGAATTAAACGGGGAATATATCGTTAAAAAGTAAAAAGAAATTCTACTCGTTGGTACGTTTGAAAAATGAATTTAAAATTTTCAAAAACCCGGAATATGTGTTAAATAACGGAGTGTTTATAGTGTATCTACCGAATATTAATTAATATTTGACATATTTTTTTATAAAAATACATTTTTGCCTAACTTTACTTTTTTAGAGGGTTGTTTGGTGACTTTAAGATGCAACATAAGATTCACAACAGAATGTAATACCTCACTGCCAAGTTTAATTAAAATCGGTTGAACCGGTTTATAATAAATTTCGAAAAAATTTGTTGGGGGGGTTCCCAATTTCCCTCCCAAGGACGACGAATGGTTAAAAAAACTCCACTGGGTGGTGTCATTAAATGAAAACAGACTTATTCTACATTAGAAACCTTAATCCTTGTAATGCGCCACGTAGTTTACCAATTATAATTTCTCGAATATTTAGTTACATGTATCTATAATTTGTATGTAATAATTGTTTTTACAAGTCAAGGTAACGTGGTTTGTCTTGTAAATATGTTGGTGCTTGTGTTATTTAATATTTTGATCTATACTAATTGAAATGTACATATATCTATGTTGTATTTCTATGACTGAGTGTGTCTCTATAGCTAATTGTTATATGATTAGGTTCTAAATCTTGCTACAGTGCACTGACTGTAAGTGGAATTTCTACACTGTCTGCCGTGCAATAACAACCTAAGGTAATTTGTTACTGCACTTGATAGTTGAATACTAAAAAATAGTCATAGATTAGTTCTATAATATTGAAAATACCTTTAAAGAACTAATCTATGGCTTATTTTTTTATACTGTACTTCTCGAATAAATTTGTACCCCCCCCCCCCCTAATAATCTATTATGTTATTTGATAATAAATGTAGTTACTAAATATTTTTATTTTATTATATTCTTGTTATTGTTTATTAAAAATCGAATAATTGAATTAATTGCAGATATGTAAAGCATCCTTAAATTATTGTACTTTTGACTATTTTCAACAAACGAAAAGGAAAATTTTCGGTAGATGTTTTCACTTTATATTTAAATTGACTGAGGATGTTTTATCTATCAATATTTGCGGTGGTTGCTTTATATTGTTTTAGTTTGTTAATGTGTTACATATATACTAGTTTTGTATTGTACGAATTATGACTGGTTTTGTTACCCTAAAACCTATCACTATAATGGGAGTGTATATTCCTTTAGCACAAAAACAGTAACTCCGATTAAACTGAAATTTTGCAACATTGTCACAACTGAATGTTCGCAGTTTTTCACTTTTTATGCCCCCCACCCAACGACATGTGATGGGTCCTGAGAATAGGTCATTTTGGTCCAAAGTTTGAACTCTACTTTAAAAAAATCATTATTCAACATATCGCGACCCACATGTCAAACTATCGTATCTCTGGATTTTTTTTTATATCAAATACTAATAAACTTAACTTTATTTTGTCAAAATATTGGATCTCTAGCTTTAATATTGAGCGAGTTATAAAACTTCTCAAACTATCTTAAGTTTGTTTATAATAAGCTCTTACAGCATTTAATCAAAACACATCATTTTTTAAAATGTCGATGCACAATACTCTACTTATTAACTATAAAATTTCATAAAATCATTTTGATCAAGAAGAATGCTTTTCTGTAACCATATATAAATCTATCTACATATATGGGGTAAATCTGAAATTTAATTTTATGATAAAATATAAATTAAAAATCACATTTACTGAATTGATTTTAAGCATTATGTTACCACAGGATACAACCTGAGAGCCAGACTTTTTTCTTCATATAAAAAAAATTATTAACTAGAAAATTTTATAAAATAATATTGACACCAAAAAAGTTATGAAACTTGTGTCACAAAATATAATTTTTTGGAAATCCTATATATTAGATAAGGAAAAATTAGAAATTTCATTATATTATAAAATATTAACTCTGTATTAGAATGCATTCAAATTTGCCACATTATTTGTTCTTTTATGAAACACTTAATATGCCAAGTAAAAAAAGTGACAACATTATTCAAATTCTGATTTGGGCCATAGCCAGAACAATGTACTAAAAATGGAATTTTCAAAAATTCTATTTTAGTGACTGATTTCAATCAAAATCCACCGAAAATGATCAATAAACACTTTATAAGCTATCAGAAGCGACATATTTGGGTCAATAAAAATATATAATCTATACTTTGGTCTAGCTTTACGAGTAAAAATTATTGATCGTTTGTTGTTGTAATGTACCACAACGATTTTCAGCCGTTTGGTAATATATTTGGGACAGGAAAGGATGTGGTGGGCGGCAGTTTCAGCTTTGCTGCAGAGGCGACAGTTTGGGCTCTCAGTTTTACCGATCTTGAATGTATAGTTGTTATATCCGGTGCGGAACCTGGAGAGGGTGACACGCTCTGTTGTTCGTGAACAGTTTTTTTTATGTCTGTGTGGTAGGAGATATTGTCTCTCTATTTCTTGTTGATCTGACCTTAATGGCTCGGAGTGTAAAAGGGTTTGCACTTTGGAGCCATCTTTGACTGGAATATATGCAGTGACGTTTACATGGATGTCTGTGTGACTGGGTATCCATTGAAAGGTGACTGACTAGATTTCGCAATTTTCTATTTGTTTCAAAGTGTCCCCGATTTGGGATGCAATGGTTTCAGATTAATTTCCTGGTTCTTTGTCGATTGTTTGAAGGGCGGCTCTGTTGTCTGTCATGATGGCAATGGTTCAGTCTTCCACCAGGTTAACTTCATTGATAACTGTTGTGAGTGTCTTGTTGATAGCAATTAACATTCATTTTGATAGCTACAAACAAGAGCACCTGCCGCTGTTGATCTTTAGAAGCCAGCTCCTCCATTGATTTGTCCTTCTTCAACCGAACCGTCTGTCTAGATTATCAGATTGGCATTCGATAAGTTTCTATCATCCATAACTTTCTTAACACAGGGGTCGCTCAGTTCAGTGTAGACTTTAAATCTTTGGATGTCCACGGCGGTTGCTTATGGGTTATTTGAATTGTTGGTTGTTTGGGGTAATCGGTGTATCGGCATGGTTTTTGCTTCTTAGGTTCTCAAGGGTAGTTTTCCTCCAATGTCTTCTTTGTCTTTTTTTCTGGTATTTTGTGGGACTAGCATTCTGTTATTGGGATTGCTGATGTCTCTGGTTTGTTTTTTATATAGTTTGGTTGCGAGGATCTTTCTCTATGGGGAAGGATGTTCGCTTCTTTCATGAGTTCGCTGTGAGCAGTTCTGTAGCAGCCAAAGGTGTACTGTGCTGCTCTATGTTTTTCAGCCTCTAATGTGTTGGTATTAGTTTCACTGATCACTACTTGCCAAGCTCCCCCGGATTGTCCAGGATTGAGAATCTTCATTCTGCTCTTAATTTTGGCTCTGTGTGTTTGTCTAAAC
>JAUYWI010061234.1:0-15863 GCA_034780595.1 Parotoplana pacifica | reverse complement strand
AAGGCAAATCAAAAACGACTTTAGTGATGATGGAATCATTACATTTATACCAACAATGCATATTCCTTATGTAAGAACTGTAATGGCCATGGTTGATTGAAGAACCAATATGACAAATAATACCAAAAATATCATAATTGTGGTAATTATAAGATATATAATTAGTAACAACTACATGACTACAGTTTTTAGTAAGTCTACCAGAACTAGTATTACTAAATCTATTGATTAAAATAGTTACTGTTCTGGGAAAATTGATAGTATTATAAGTGATAGAATGTTGTGTAACAATTTGACAATTATTACAATTTTTTTTATTAGTTTGGTGATAAAATGGATTACTGCCAATATCATAAATTTGTTTGATGATGATATTTAAATGTATTTAATAAAATAATGAAATAGAAATTACATTAAATAGAAATACGGAACAACTTTATACAATATCAGTCAAATTTGGGAATTCTAAATAATAATTCTAATAATTTTATTTTAATTTTTAAACTCATTGGGTTTTAAATATGCGCATCTTACTGCTTTGGAAAGGCAGTTGTCAATTAGAACTTTTTCGTAGTTAGGTATATAGATTTTCCAATCGTAATTTTGAATTTATTTTATATTTTATTAAAAAATTGTTTATTGCATTTTGTTGTTCTAAGAATTTAGATATCACATGCTTTGTTACCTATCTATCATACCAACAGACTCAACTGTCTTTTGTAACAATACAGCTTTTGTTAGTTCGTCTTAATATTTCTCAGTTTGCTCGATTTAATAAGATCACATTATATTATTTCATTTGAAAATAGGTGAGTTTAAAAATCGGACAAATTGGATACACGTAGCTATTCGCGTAGTCTTAGATTAAATTTGATACTAGAAAAAAATGGGGAGGGACCAAATATTTAATTTATAGGTAATATATTCCCAATTTTATCACCCCATTTTGAAACTTAGATTTTTATAGTGAATTGAGTTATAATTATAATATGTTGGTTAATTAAAATTTATCGTCAAAATCTTTTAATAAAATAGACAAAGTCAATAGATAGGTGAAATTCAACACCATAAATAACTCAAATAAATAAATTTAAAAAAGTTAATTTATCGAAATATTGCGGTACGATGTACCTTTCTCAATCAGTTATTATTTTGAAAAAGAAATTTTATAATACAAAAAAATCATAAAAAACAATTGTTAAACAGAAATCATCAAAATACAAAAAATTAACTAAATACTAATACTATACAGAAATCAGCTAAAGAAATTAAATTGGTACACAGAAATCATTACAATTACTAAATGTTATACAGAAAGCAAACGTTTAACAAGACAAAAATGAAAACAAAAAAAGAATATACCTATTAAACTATCCCATAATAAAAATTCAAAAAATGAACTTTATTTACATTGAGTCCTGATGGAAAAATCGTCTTAAAGTAACTAATAAAAAATTCTTCCTTAGTTTTTCTTTGAGGAGTTTTAACATTTAAATTTTGTTCTCAGATGATAACCGATGCGTCATTGTCAAAAGTATGGTCTTTTTTTACTGAAATGGTTGGGAACACCTTTCTTATTATAAGTATAATCTAAAAATTTTCCGCGTATAACATCATTAATTTTAGATCGATATCCACAATACATTCATTTAGTGGCGTTTTAGGTTCACCGCAATACCATATTTTACATTTTTTGCATTGATTCCCGTACATTAATTGGCCAGGACCTGCTTTGCAATCATCAGTGTCCTTTAATAAAAAGCAGACTTTCCAACACATTTTTCTTATTAACTTTTGCTTTTCTCTTCTTATGTTACTATATCAATTTTTCCTCTGTTTTATTCTTTGATATGAAATGTACGAAAATTTATGCCTGGCTGATGAGGCCCAACAAGGCCGAAAGAGCTGTCCTGGGCTATCATTTTGCGAGAAATATAAATAAGTAGTATATTTTTTATCAAAGTATACCTGTTATTTATTATTGCTAATAACAAATAAAAAATTCTTCCTTAGTTTTTGTTTGAGGAGTTTTAAAATTTAAATTTTGTTCTAAGATGATAACCGATGCATCATTGTCAAAAGTATGGTCTTTTTTACGGAAATTGTTGGGAACAACTTTCTTATTATAAGTATAATCCGCGTATAACTCATTAATTTTAGATCGATATTTGGTGAAGCAATACCGTATATTACATTTTTTGCATTGAAATCCGTAAATTAAATTAATTTTGGTTGATTTTTAAATCGATGATTTTTTTTGTATTTTGTTGATTTCTGTTTAAAAATTGTTTTTATTTTTTGTTGTATTTTAAATTTCAATTTTCAAAATAATAAACGATTGAGAAAGGTTTTTTTCGATAAAATAACTTTTTTATTTATTTACGTTAATACCAAGTTAGGTACCATTTTATTTTATCCATAAATATTTCAAAGTCCTGAGTAAATAATTCTAATATAAATAAGAAATAGTAATATCTATGTACTCATTTTTTAAAACAAATCTGTACATTTGTTTGAAAGAATTATTCTAATTCTAGTTATAAATTATCTAGTTTTATATGTTGGATGTACAGATTCACATCTCTTTCTTATTAACACAGAAAATTAAATCTAGTTATTTTTAGATGATAAGTTGGTATATCAAATATCGTTTTCTATTATCGTTAACTATCTAAAATTGTAGTTCTGATCGATTCATTATACAAAAAATCGTATATAGCTTTGCTTTTTCATTATCAATCAATTTTATACTCATTGAAAAAAAATGTTTATATGGTGATAAATAATTGGACTAGGTTTGAGAGTGAGTATCATTTATTAGTAGGTAGGTTAGTTTTCTTTTTAAGAAGAAATGAATAAATGTAACACAAATGTTGTTCTACTACAACTAAAGATTTCTTATTTAATTCAACTACTAGAAATATTATGTTTTATTAAATGTTTTGTCATACGAAGTACAAAATCAAGGGTTTTAACTGTACCTAGCCTTACTGGTTCATAATTATTAACTCATTAACTCCGCCCTTAGTTTTTGATATTTTTTACCTCAATATGTGTAAGAACCCATACGTTTGTGAAACAAAATTGATAAAGCAAAATAAGATATCTAATTCATCACTTCATTATATCAATACTAAGTGGTGGCCCCGAAAAAATTTCCGTTTTTAAGTTCTAAAGTAAACAAAACCCTCCACACTCGCACAGATAAGAGTGTTTGGACATTGAACGAATCAAGTTGGTGATCACAATTTGGAGATCTTTCCAGATTCGTCTGGCAGTGTCCAATTAGCTTTTCGCGGCCATGAACCACTTCACTAGCAACTTGCTGCATGATGTGGTTTTCTATTGAATTGAGATCAGGTGGTTGTGGTATCCCAAGAAGGACCTGAATGTCATTCTCATTGAGGCGGGTGCATGGCTTCTTGTCACGTTTAAGAATGTTTCTGTACGCAGCTGCAGTGAGCGCTGACCACAAGATCTGGTTCTGCATAGCTAAAAGCGTCCCACACTGTTTGGTTTCCACTAGAGAAATGGACTGCCTTGGAGTGCTTGCCTGACCACTACGTCTACGTACAAAACGCCGAACTTGATGATACTCACCAAAACTGTATTGAGTGTGCCCTAATTCAGTAGAATGGCAATGCATATTTCATTAATTAAAAATATCATAGAAATTAAAATACATTAAAACTATAAAACAAATATGAGCAGTTTAATTATGAACTCAAATGTCACTAATAAAAATATATTGCAAAACCATGAGAAGACAGGTATAAATTTGAACAAAAAATGTGTCAAATAATCATTTTACATTATCATTATTTCAACAAGGAAGGCCACTTTTCAGATAACGAATGTTTGCATAGATCTAATTATTTCAAGATTGCTAAGTAAACCCAGAGATTCCTACAACGTAGTCCCATAAAACGTTTTGTAGATATTAAAAAGAAATCTTGTAATCAATACACCAAAGTTATCAATATTAAATATATTTTAGTTGATTCATAAATTTGGATTTTGTTGTTAGGTATAATATTACCTCAGAAACTACTAAATTACCAGCTATGTTTTAATAACTGAAAATGAAATGTTATTATTTAAAATAAATAATAGTGGTTACTCCGCTTTCACAAAGGTCTGTCGAGTACATTTTGTAAAGCTTCTCTATTGCTACTTGTTGGGATACGTGTAAATTCGACATCACTTTAGAATGGGATATTATACACGTCAATTTGAGATAATTCATGGAATTTTTTCTGAACAACTAACATCTACGCAGATAGTCCTCCTCTGTGGGAAAAGAAGAATAAAACACTTGAAATAGCGAACTGAATTTAAACATCTGATCTCGGTACTTACCTACCAAGAAAGGGAGGCTGCATCTTTTACCATTTCAATTCTTGTGTTTTACATGTACGTTTAAAGGTAGTGTGTTTTTTTATAGAAAATCGAAATCAAACTTAGATCTATGACTAATTTAAAGAATTCGAGCAGATTTGTACATTCTTTTATAAGAATAACATAAACTTTTTACTGAAGAAAGTAATTGCGCGGAAAGCAGTCAGGATTACTCGGTGGTCCGGAGGTTCTACGCCGGAAAATTATGAAAATATGGATATGAAATTAAAGCACTCTGAGAGCATATTTTTCCAAAGTTGAGGTTTTATTTCTACCGATTTTTGACTCTTTTATAAAATAAAATATTGTGAATCAAGAAAATTAACTAACGCAAGTACCTCATTTGCCTTAATGTAGCTACGGCCTAGCGATGTATGGATTGGGTGCATGGAGTACATTATGTAGTTTCTGCTTTTTTGTACTAAGGCAAATATATTTTTCTTTTTGTTTTTATCAGTTATGAAGATCAGTTATATAGGCCTGCTTAATAATCACAACAGTTGAGCTTCTACAAAGAACATAATCATTACTTCTGTCTCACTTCAAGTGACAGTAAGTAGCAATTATTTATTATAATTTTAAACGCAATAACAGAGCGAAACATTTTGCGATTTTCAGAATAAATTATTGTATGAATTATCGATTATATGAATATGAAGCCGGATAGACTGTAGGTACAAATAGCGACAGATACCTTTGTAGTTAAAAAAAGGTCAAAAGAAGAAAACGAAAATCTTGAGAGAGCAGCCTGCAGCCAGTTCAATTCCGGATGAGACTGGGTGATCTAATTTAACATTTTATACATTGACTGATTTATTCCTCAAAAATAAATGGATGAAATTTATTGCTCATAAAAAAACATACACCTTCTTTGTGTAAATATTACAAAACACTTTTATTTTAAAATATTTCACAAATCATTAGATAATTATGTTTTAATAACTAAATAAACTATAATTAACATGTCGTTTCTAGCCGTTTTTACGTTGTTTAAGGTACTAAAAGTTTTTAAAAATACCTGACAATATTTTTCAAATGATCAGGTGTAGTTCAGGTCTATGTATAACTTGAGTTTTATATTTCAGAACTATTAAATTAAGTACCTAGGTACCTATTTTAAAGCCGTACTCATCTAACACAAAGAGCTATGACTAACATTTCCAAGAGACCGCATATCAGAGCTGAAGAAATCAGAAGAAGCATCGCTGAGGCCCGCCATATAGCAAAATCCACTACAGCCGGTGGGACAATTAGGACCACTAACTGGTTCCCCTACAACCCACCCAGACAACGTGGGAAGCCTCATGCTAGATGGGAGGATCCTATCAAAGTAACCTATGGTATCACTTGGACCAGACTTGCTCAAAATAGAAATGAACGTTCTGCATCTTTGGCGCACCAAGGATTGATATCACGGACCACAAAATAGCAAAGCATCAGACAGAAAAACCAAATGCAATTTAATTCACACATTTTGCTTAGCGTCAGTAAAAAAATACTAGTTGCTACATATGTAATTACACTAATTACGCTAATAAAGTATCCTTGGATCAGATCGTATAAAAGAAACATTTCCGATCTTCTAGACCAATAAAAACACATTCACCAGAGCGGTAAAACGGTGATGCCACCAAACCAATACGTAGGTACCTAGTTGAATTGACATCTTTAGTTCTGTTTTGCTTTGTGAAAAAGAAATATCTCCATATCTTGTTGATAAATGGGTTGAAAACTTTTCCCTGGTGGAAGCAATACTGCCGTGTTACGATAAAAGAGCTGAAAATTATTCAGGAAATGTGTTTTAGAAATGGTAGCTAGCTGAGTATTTTCGAAAATAATATAAACCACTCTTTATGATATTATCATTATACAGATGCTTAGCTATTTTAAATGATGAATTTCGGTTATTTTGAATAAACTTGAATTAGGAAAATGAAAATAAAACTGCTCGATAATTTTCTTTTATCATAACATGACTGATCACTTTTTGCTAGTTACGTTTATTTTATAAGTGAATTTTAAAATAAACATAGATAAATACAAAGTTCCAAATAGCATTTCTTTGTCATTATCATCTTAATTAGTCATATCCTTTTATCGCATCATTTCCATATATAAGTACCTAGATAAAAGTAGATATACATTATTAAAAAAGTATCTGTTTGTCATTTATAATGCCATTTTTGCTATTCAAATCCAGTAAAATGTTGTTTTGTCGTAATGTCAGTTACCTTTTTCGAAGCATTTATGTTTAGGTATATACACAAGACTTTAAACAAAAAAGACAACACACATTCGAGTTATGGTGCTGGCGGGGAATGTTACAAGTTAGCTGGATGCAACACATGACTAATAGAGATGTACTAAAAAGATTGGACCAACACCACCACTCTGCTCAACCATCACCAAACAACAACTGTCATACTTCGGCCACATCTCCAGAAAAAAGACTCACAAAGAGAAAATAATAATGATAGGGAAGACAAAAGGATCGAGGAGAAGAGGTAGACCAAATACGAATTGGATTGACGGAATTTGCAGAATTACTGGAAAGAACCTGGGGAACCTTCGCAATTTGTCAGTGGACCGTACTAAATGGAAGAAATTCATCTTGGGAGTCGCTAAAAGTCACACTCGGCAGGGTGGACATAAAGTTTCTGACCCAAAACCTATGCTTAGTGTAACAGAATCTTTAATTTAAACTTTTGTCTGATAATTAAGCCAATGAGATGTTACAAAAATTAAAAGAGATGAAATACTTACTGAATTAGTTTGGATTGCATATTGTTTCTTTACTTGGTTTCTTTTGTGTGCTAAATTATATAATTTGAATTTCTCTCATCAAAATATGTATTAGATTTCTTGGCCTGTGTTTTAGGCAATCATATATTATACAAATTTAGTTTCAAATCGATAGTATCTATTTATGTAAATAGTATAAATGAACTATAAATGTGATTTATATTGGGAGTATTGAAACATTAATTAAAAGCTATCTGACCCGGTCAGAAATTTTAAACCATACTTTAAACGCCCTTCTTAGTGATCTCTAAAATTATGTTCAGAAGAGAGAGAATTATACACCTTATTTGGGATGATTATTTTATGATATCACCATATGGAGTGATGGATCTGTCAAGAATAGCACAGAGTGAATCTCAACCAGAGAGACTGTGGAATCGAACCTGATGTTAGCAAGAATCTGGTTAAAAGGCACTACATCAACTGTTGGAAGAACAAACCAACAACAGCGAATCGTACAAAAACCACACACATCTGAAGCCTGTAGACAAAGAAATCGAAAACCCTGTTGGTATTATTTGTCTTCTTCGGGGCGATTGACAGGAACCCTGCCAACAATTGAAGAAGAATAACATCGTCTTTAGCGTATTATAAAAATTGTCCAAAAATCTACTGCTGAAGCAACAAATACAAAAGTACATATTTGTTGCTTCATCAGCATTTTTTGGGCAAAAGGGTTTTACTTTTTATGCCAGCTTCTTTGGCTGGAGAAGCAATAGATGTTTAGTTTTGTAAATAAAATGCGTTATGTTCGATACTATTTATGTTTGGTAAAATTATTTTAGTTTAATATTTTTGAATTTTTTAAAACTAAATAGGTACAAATTTGTTTCATTTAACAATTTTTGTTTGCTTAGAAATTGTTAGATTAATTAAATTTTACTTGTACAGTAATTAATACAGACATTTATTTGGTTTGGCAAATTGAATGTTAACTTTGTTACTTTGAGTGTGTGAATGGGAAAGTTGAATGCACTAATGCCTTCATCAGGTAATTTGAATGTGTTAATCAACTTGAATTTAGTTTTTGTCAATTTGAATGTGTTATTAATGCAATGCTACGGAAAAGTTGAATGTGTAAAGCGGAAATTTAAACGGTCATTTGACCGAGAAAACTTTTTAAACAAATGTGATTTGTAAAAATTTTTAAATCCTGTTTTCGTACTTTGTTTGCTCATTGATTATTATTGATTTACCAATGTTTTTACCATCTTGTAAATAAATAACATTTGGCATTAATTAATTTCAAACGCCAATTTCAAGTTACATAAAATATCTAATTCATTGAAAGATTACATATTAGATTGTGCGTACATCCTTATGTAAATTATAAACTGATTGGGTCGTATTCAGACAATTACACAGACAACAATTCAGTTTCTATATAGACCCATAAACTTTTCTTTAATCAGTTATTATGTATTTTATAGGTAATATACCAGCAACTATTTAACTATACTTGATACATATTTATATTCATATTCACCGACTTATATGTTTTATAGATAATGTGGGCTCTACCTGATAGGATATCCGTTTTATTGTAGAAATAGGCGACAGGTTATACCTGAATCAAATTGTTTTATTTATTGAAAATAGTCGTAAAGTAATAAAATATCCAAAATAGTTCACTAAATTATTTATTTTGTCTATTGGGTATATAATTGTGAATTTTAAAAATATTTTAAATATTAATTATGCATGTGTGTATTTAAAAGTATCGCAGTTTATAAAGTCGTTAAAAATTGTAGTTAATTTGTCGTAAATTTAAAATCCTTCTGTTAAAAAAATATTAATATTTGTTACTGTATCTGTATTTTTTAAATAATTTAAATAATTTAAAATCATAAATTAATTGTATATAATGTATTTCAAGTTATGAACCTTTTGATGACTAGTTCTTATCTTAATCATATTTTCAACATAAATAAAATTTCTGGCCTGCATTTAACATGAACAGAAGTGCAATACCTGAAATTTTTTAAATTTGGACTAAATGAAGTAAGAAACTTTATCACTGTAATAGCAAAGGAGAGAGGGTAGATACATAAAAAGGTTTCCAATACTCTTTGCGTGTCCCGATATCTGGGAATAAACGTCTGCCATTGTCTCAGTGGTAGGTGAGACTATTAGAGGACATTAGATGGACCTTCTTTATGTTAAATTGCTATCTCCTAAAAAATCAGATTTTTCATGT
The DNA here is from genome assembly GCA_034780595.1 of Parotoplana pacifica. NCBI lineage: Eukaryota > Metazoa > Platyhelminthes > Proseriata > Otoplanidae > Parotoplana > Parotoplana pacifica. Next base: position 6,466 of record JAUYWI010061234.1, on the reverse strand, counting down.
TTATCTAAAAATTAATTTTTATTTACCAGACCGGTATCGACCTTTTTGGGTCTCATCAGTCGTAGGTAGGCTCGAATCTGGACTGTCAGCGTGTAAGGCGAGTGTCTTACCCACTGAGCTATCGAGGCTGCTGGTGAATCTGAGCGCTAAGTTATAATTTATACCAACTGTTAGTAGACAGTACAACACTTTTTAGTAACCTATTTAAAAAAAATCTTATTAGCTTAAAATTTGATGTACTAACTGACTGCTGTTGATGTTCTAAATAATTTAAAAATTGGTGTTGTTCTAAGTTCCAGAGAAATGTATTTTCATTAAAAAAATATTGTATGATGTATTTATTAAAAATATGTTTACATTCAATATTACTTGCAAGTAACATGGATATAAACTACATAACTTTCTTAAAATAACAAATATTTTTTAAACAAACCTATTTCTTGTGGACGCATTTTTTAAAAATTATTTGTATCATCCACTGCAGTTAGTGCCTCTAGTGGTCTCACCCACCACTTAAACGATGGCAGAGGTCCATTCTCAAATACCGGAACACCACATAGAGTTTTGGAATATCAATAATAAATAATTTCTTACCTTTTCAGCTACCCGACCCCTCCTGACTTCCGGCATTACAATGAGAAAATACGACATTTTAATCTTACGACTTCTTAAATAAATTAAAATAACTTTTTGAATACAACCTTTTACCTACGATTTTTAAAAAAATGATTGTTTAACTATATTTACCATTTTCAACTAGAAGTTTGTAAAACAAACTTTTAACTACAGTTGGCCAGAGAGAGAGAGAGAGAGAGAGAGCTGTAGCCCCTTTGTTCAGTAAAAAAGGTTGCCACAATTTTTATTAATTAAATCATTTTTAAATAATCTGCGGTTGCCCAGTTTGTTCTGATAATGAAATGTTAGTAACGTTTTCGATATCAAAATGAATCATATTGTTATAGTGCTCCCAATGGTAGTACACAGACAGTCTTAAGAAATGCATAATTTAAAATGTGCAGCTCATCCTTTGACGTATAATCACACCTCTTCCAAAAACAAACTGTAATAATATAAAATAAATGAGACAATCAATTTTGCGAAATATCTGTACACCGATATAAATTATCCTTGTTTTTATTATATTTTTATTTGTGGATCTAAAAGCAAATTTTTTCATTAACGACCTGATAATTTTGCTTTCACATCATCAGACTTTAATCTGGATAAGGTGGCGATCATAGGAAAATCTTTTTTGTTCATGTTGAGATTAAGAACTCATTGAATTTTATTCTCCTTTGAAGTTACCGTGGCAATTCTTTCTATTAAAAAAAGATGAACCATAAACAATTAATAATCTATTATATAAACGTAAAATATCTCAACCAACTGACCTGCAGTTGATACTTTATTCTTAAGCCTTGAATTTATCTATAATAGTGACTATTATAGGCATGCGGTTAACTTTCTAAGCACTTATTAGGTTAAAACTAAAATAAACTCACAAGAAAAGATGGGAACAATTAATTTAATATTTAAAGATTTCTTTGGTAGTAGGTAAATAATAACAGTGATTTATTTCAACAAAATAAACAGTCAACAAATTAATGTTGTTCTAAATTTTGATTTTAGATATAATTATGCCTAAAATAATAGAGCAGAACATAACCGATATTTGACAAAAGAAGTTGTTTAAAAATACAATTTTCTGACGCTAGCAGGTCTTTGTAGCATTGTGTAAAACATTTTAAATTACAACGAATCTCAGTGATAAAGCTTGATTCATTTCTTATAATTAAAACAAACTCACAAAACTCCTACTCAACGTTTGAGGTATTTAAACTCACAAAGTTGAATGTCAAAATAGAATAGGCGGGTAATTCTGTATCGGAAATTGTCATGAAATAACCCGAAACTAAATGTGATACTAATTTCTTTTAATTAATTAGTGCTTCTTTGGGAATTTTAATGAAAGTTACTCAAATCGCTAATAAAAGGAAAATTCATACATATTTTCTATTTTGCATGTCTTCTTTCTATATTATTACAGTTTTCTATTTTTTTGCGGGAATGGTTTCCTCTTGGTATTTTTTATATGTAGATAGACAATTACAAAGTTTGAATGACTATTATATACAATTGGTTGTAGAACAAGAAGCACACGATTGCAGTTGATTTATCATACTATTCATTGAAAAGTATACAATTATTTTGAGGCCATAATTTTGCATTTCTTTTTTGGTTAAAATATATATCTTCATTTCTCTGATGTTGGTGCTATGGCGAGTTTGACTTTTCGTGGTCTCATTTTCCTTCAATTTTTGTTGTCAAAATTTTACAGTAGAACTACATTTCGGTAGTCTCAAGCTTTTTCATGTTGTCTCGGAGATGGTCTATTTCACTACCATATTATGTCAGGGTAAAAGACAGCAATTTGCGATTCTCAACTCCTGTCCTTGTTTGTATGTTCAACTTTATTTGCTCAGTTTGTGTCATTTTTCTCCTGATTTCTATATCCCATTTAACCTGCTACTTCCAAAATAGTTCCAAAAATCTGTTTGTATTATTTTTTTCATGAATATCGATCTTGCATGTTATGGTGAATTGTTATGACCAATTCATTCTGTTTTCATGGTGTTGACTGCAGTTATTTTATTATTTACACATATTTGGTAAAGTATCTATTTAAAATTCAGCAATCTCATTTAATTTAACTTGCGTTTAAACTTTACCCCAAAAGATCATATTTCAAATTAACAAACATAACTGGTGAAGATTTAATACAAAAATATAATGGTTAGAATAATTTCAAGAACTTACCTACTACATTTTGCCAACTTGGGGATAAATTATTTCAATGACCATCATGACTGAATTACGACTACTCAAAAACACAAAGATCGTGATTTATGAAATTCTCAGTAAACACATAATTAGCTGTTCTCTTTTTCTGTAAATATAATGGTTGTTTCAAGACACATTCTTTTTTAAATAACACATGCAGCGTTTTGTGGCTCAAAAGGACTACAACAACATACGTAGCTACATGAATAATTAATTATACAGAAATGTATTGTCATAATCTCTATTGATCAAAGCATTTTAGACTTAGAAATTGTACTTTTTATAGAAAAAAAGACGAGCTATACTGACGTTTTTATAATAATGTCAAAGCGTTCCTTTACCGTTCCAATTAATTTTTTTAAAGCAATCTCTTAGATATGCATAAAATCATCTACGCCATCAGCTCAATCTATGTTCCTTCATAGAAATGTGTTAACCACGTCACACGAATGATACAGGAGATGTAACATCGCCTTGCAAACTGCTGTTTGGAGAGTGATGTACTAATCTACGGCGTTCTGTTCTGTCTAATATTAGGAATGAAAATTTTGTTGAATTGGATAGTCCCTAGTAGTACCTTTATAAGTAGAATATAGGATAATACCTGAGTCTTTAATAGAGAACCCATCATATTATTAATCATGTTCTTAAATGTTAGAATGCTGATTGCTTTTTGCCTAAAGACGTATCTTTTGAAAATATTTTGAGATAAAATCACAAACATTATACCTACTCTTCTGTTCTTCTTGCTTTTCAGTTGACTTTATAATAATTAATAATTACGTTGCATGATATAACAGGTCTTCTTCTTGAGCTACTGTTATTTTAGTAAAATTCTTGTTATGAAAAAATCTATGTTACCTAATGATGAACATAATAAAAATATTATAGACTCATATTAACCTAAGTATGCCTACCTAATTGGAACTATAGAGACAATTTTAAACAATGTAGAATTGTATCTTATGATAAAACAAATAGTAATTTTAAAAAATGCTTTTTTTATTTAACACAAAATTATTTTTAAATGGCTCAGAAAATTCTATTTAAAACAATACTCTTTTGATTATCTATAAGTTGTGAATTTGATTAAAACTTTTGAACAAAATTCAAAATATGTTGTAAAAATAGTCATAATTATAGGTATTTTGATTTTTGCATGAATTACATTAACACCTATTAATTATAACATAACATAATTTACTTTACCTATACATTTTATGTATGTAATAAGTATCTAAGATAGGCATCTACAATAAATAATTTTGCCGAAAATATTTCGAATTACCTACGTGTATTAAAAGCGTGTTTTAATAAATTCTGTCAACACAAATTAAAACACCAAAAAAGTATATGTACATTTGCATAAACGAGTGACTATACCTATACATATATATGTCAAATTCTCCTATAAATCTAGCAGTTTGACATAAAAGTATTTATGGGTATTTCTGTATAATTCAAAAATCGATCCAAATGAAGATCTGAAACCCAACGTATCCGGTGTGGTGAAAATGGAGCATCCGTTTATTTTTGATAGAGATGAACATTTTTAACACTTTGCATTGTCATTTGTAAAAATGACCCTAAATTGTGAAGATCATCTGTTTTCAATTAATGCGACTTATTTTATACCTTTTCCTTTTTGAATCAATAAGTGCAGATCATAGATACCTATCGGATTTTTGGTTACTGCTTTTTCTTTTGTAAAATTGATTCAGCTGTTTTTATATATTTTTCTAATCAGAATTAATAATTTAGTTATAATACCTTGTATAAGTTAACTGAAAATTCCATAGCCCTATTTATTATACTGTAGACAGTTAGAAATTCATAAACTGAAAATATTGAAACATTCCTTTGGTGACCTGTTGTTTTCTTGAAATATACTTTAAAATTTTTTGATTGTGTTGGTCAGTGTTCTTTTACATATTTAGCTCTGAAGATGTCCACATTAAATCATTTTTCTGAACTACAGGCCCGCGCTTATGCAATGCATGGGGGTCTTTGAAAACGATTCAATTTATTATGAAATTAATTTTTCACTATATTAGAATAATTTCATGGAATTAGTCTGCATTAGTTTCGTAATATTTTATTTATTTAGTACTTAATTCCAGTTTATGATATTATATTTATTCGGTTCATATAGAATGAATTGCAAATCTATTTGAATAAAATTAATTAATTGAAATAATTTTAAAAAAAATTAAAACAATAAAAAGTCAGATAAATGGAGAGTAAAGTTCAATTCAAGTAGGAAATCATATCTAAACTTTCTAAATTTATATGTAGGTATATACTGAATCTATCAAGTCAGGTTCAAATATACGTCAAAATTAATTGAGTTGCTGTTCCCACAACTGATGTAATGTAAATTAATTTTTATTCCTCAGTATAAGCACTACGTAACCAGTTTCAACCTCTTTGGTATGCTCAAACCCGGACCCTCTGGCGTGTAAGGAGAGTGTCTTACTTACTGAACTAACCAGGCTGTTGATAAATGGGAGCACACAGCTTTTCTTTTAATTTACCAAACTATTAGTAGATAGGTCTTGTGGTGGCTTATGCTGGCGAATAAAAATTAATTTGAATGTCCGAGTTATCTATACTTCATATAGTAGAATACTTTATTAGTTACATATTACTTATTCTATAAATTTGCAAAATTTGCAAAATTTAACAATCTTTAATGTCCACGTGATAAGATGTCAAGTCAATTATGTAAAATGTTTAGAACATTATCAAAAACCTGACTAATTAGTAATGCCGTCTAAATTATCGTTACATAATGCATTTTTAAAACTGTCTTTTAACAAACCATGTGTTTGATGATAACCAATAAGGCTGAGGTTTTATTTTATCTATTAGGTCATAATGAATAACAAATTCTACATTTCCTGAATAACCAAGTTTAGTCTGTTTCATCATTAATTGGCCAAACTACCTGGAATTGAATTATTTATCTGATCAGATTAACGTTAATGCTTTTTTATCGAATCTTTTGATGTTTAGATCAGTTTCATTTAGCCAACTGTTTTTAATAAATGAAACTGAAACAAGGAATAAATTCTAAATCTGTTACATGTTTGGTGGGTAAGCATGCTGTCTGGACTGATGCCATATAAAGCTGTTTTCATTATGCTGAATACAATCAATATAGATATCTAAATTTCCCATTGTTGCACAAATGGCATTTATGTTAATATGGGTTTATTGTGAGTTTATTGAGTATTCTAATTTATAGATTTATTAATAAACTACCATTATAAACGAATAAAATTAGCAATAACGCTAACATATTTCCATAATAAAGACAAAAAAATATAGCAATTTGTGAATATATAAACACACTTAAGTAAATAAAACCATTATAGTTTATTTATAGCACAACTTTTGTAGAACCATATAAATAGAAAATAAATCAATCTCATACGAACGTTTTCGTTTATTGCAAATAAACTTCGTCAGGTATATTTAAATGTTTACAAAAATATAAATAACAAATTGGTACATTAAAAGAGTATGGAGTAATATAATAACTAAATTAAGAGATTAGAAAATTTTAAGAGAGAAATAAGAACCAGAGTTAAAAAGTTGGGAATTTAATTTTGGTTTAGCTGAT
>JAUYWI010061223.1:0-15864 GCA_034780595.1 Parotoplana pacifica | reverse complement strand
TACGAACATTTTATATTATTTAGGCAATGATTAGGCCTAGCTGATGAGACCCAACAAGGTCGAAACAGCTGTCCTGGACTATCATTTGCGAGTAATATAGATAAGTATTTTTATCAAAGTATACCTGTTTCTTTATTATTCCTCTTAAACACAAAAATTAATGCTTTATGATAAACATTATATTCAATTGGATTGTTGTATTGTTTCTTTATTTATTCTATGAATGCAATATTGAATCATTTAACTTTCAGAGATAAACAGAACCACTAGCCAATAAGAATCGAGATAGAATTAACTATATAATACATGGGTAGTTTTTGGTTGCACATATTAGAAGTGAATTGCAATCGTCTTCAGTTCAGTACATCATTTGAACGGGCAACCCCACATTGCAAATCTCTTATATATTTTAATTGAATTTTATTATTATTTACAAAATGTTGACTGCTTCTGTTTATATTAATGACTTTAATCGTCTGGAGATTTCCATATAAAAAGTTGAGTTTAGTGTTATCGTCGACTTTTTTTTAATTGAATTATTTTAGTGAGGGCGTTCATAATAATATTGTTGTCTCACATTTGTCAACATTCTATTTAAACAATCACCACCAGCAGCACAGTGGCAGTGGCAGTTGTAGCCGAATCTATTCAGCCAGTTTGGGCCAGTTAATTGCCTATTTGTTCTCCATTGATCAACAAAACCAGTGCTCTATTTGATTTGCTTGTTTGCTCATTTGTCATGACTGAATTGTGTAAGTAGCTAATCTTCATTAGATTTGCTTGTTGTACTTTTAGCCTGGCATAGATTAGCAAGTTTCGACATTTTGAATTTCATCTCTTTTAATAAAGTAGTCGGTATAGCACAAGAAACACCTCTGTTAAGAAACATACATAGTGCCCACGGGGTCTTTGAGATCTGTCTTGGTTTCTTATGAAGTGAATTCAAAATTCAATTAGTGATTGAGTTTGTATTTGAATCATGTTTGTAGGAGGTAGGTTCCTACTTCTAAGCTTCTAAATTTATTCATCAATCTATTATGGTGTTACTCCTCAGTGTATTAAATATATCTTATAAAGAAAAGGATGAACTCAAAATATTTTTTCTAATATTTGGTAGATTAGAATCTGTGGTAAAATATCATACTGTATGGAAGGTTTAAGAGTTAGGTAATACCTTTTTATTGATGTTTATGAATTATATTGAATTTACATCATGCTGATTAGAGATTGACAACGTTGTCATGATTCATTGTGATGAACTGTTACATAACATGTCACGATGGGTGGGTTGTGATTATCATGTGAATGATTTTTTTATTTGATTATAATTATGTATATGCTTGTATTTTGATAGATGGCCGAAAAGTCATGTTTTGATGAAATCATATTGGTGAAGCTTATTTTTATTAGGGCTGTCATTGATTTTTTAAATATTTATTCACAACCAGCGGGGCATTGTGTTTTAAGACAAAAGGATTTGTGACAAATTAGTGTAGGCAATGTGAGTATTGTGGTTGAAGTACTTACGGTTTAATTATTAATGCATTATTCCAATGAATTAGGTCATATATATAGCTAAATAACTATTTTAGGAATATCATAATTCCTTGAGTTTAGAGGGGTTCTCTTCTCAAATCAATAGTAGGTATAACAAATCATTTTGGTCAAAGGATATTAGTAGCCATTGTTTAATACCTAGACCATTCCACTGAAATGTTGTCATTTATGCTACAATTTATTTCTATTTTATTCCAAATCATTAATTTTGAGTCATTTATCAAATACCTCACATCATCAAGAACAAAAAAAACAGACTCAATAGGTCTAATTAATTAAATGTCTATTATTCCTAAATGTTCTCTGTAGAATATTTTAATGGAAACATTACTAATATTCATTAATTTTTAACCATCAAATTTGACTATTGTTTTAATTTTTCCAGATTTGAAGTAAACGAGATAAAGTTGTATTTGGATCACTATAAGTAATATTAATAAACAACTTATCCGAAATTGGGTGTTTCAACTGGGTGTTTTTCTGATATGAAATATTTTATGGTAGAAATATTATAGGAACAGTAACTTATGTCAAAGTTGTGTGGTTGTATACTTTTTATATATAATAAATTTTATACCCCTTTCTTTAAGTAGAAGATTTTCAATAGAAATTTTTAACTGTTTATTACGGGCATAATCAGCATTTTCCTGATAACTTTTTTTACATTGCCCAGGCCGAATGTTTTAAACTGCCAACTCAATTGGTAGTTAGGTAGTGTAGTCTGGTTTGCTGATTGAGAATTTGTGCACGTCTGGAAAATCAAGAGATGATCGGTAAGATAATTAATGAAGTAAATATGCAATACAAAACATGGTTTTCTCGATCATCGCTGAAGATGACTTTGATATATTTGTCGCTAAGCATCTGCAGTTCGAAGAGTATAATTAATCTATTAACATTAAGCGAATAATATTCACTTGTCGTTGAACATGTCATCAGTAACTAAATCTTAATTAAACCTTCACTAATCCGATTTGAAGAGTAACGGCCTTATAAGTATATTTATAAATATCACTTCTATAATTGGAAAGTTTTTACGACAAAAGTATAGACAAAATTTAACACCACTTTTGTGATGCTTTTGTTAAGGGTTCTAACCAGCTGTTTAATAGCCAATCTTTTTTCGGCTTTAGCAAATTATTGACCAATGAATTATCAGTATCTTGTTTATGTTTCGAGTTTAAAGAAGAAGACAAAAACAAAATAGTTGTAGTCCATAGCAACGAATTTGAAGATGATTCTTTATTTAATATTTACTCTGCCCAAATATCTGCTACCCGGCTCAAAACAAAATATGAGCATTTTTATCATTTATTGTAGTTAAATTCCTTGAGTTTTGTTAGTCAAACCGGCCAGGCAGTATAAAATTTTAAAATTATGGCAAGTGCAACTGAGTGGTAGATTAATTAATTGACAAGAATATCTTGCTATTTTGGCTTTTTAGCCAAAGAGAACTTCCTTCTTACGGAGAGTGTGTTTCCGCTAATTAAATTTCTACCAGATAACTTTTTTTTTAATTAAATCAGTTTACTTAATGACAGTGAATGGAGACTCTCCTTGTTGTTTTATTGGAATGAAACTGATTCAGCCTCTGCTTCAGTCTGCCTATACGCATCAAGATAGTGCAAAAGAAAACTTAAATGACTAACGACCAGCTTAAATCAGAAACACGATTCTGTTACATTATCTATTAACTTGATCTAGATAACAAAGATTTTATTGAAATGTGGGCTATTTATAGAATGCCTCTATGTTTTTTTATACTGAATTATACACCTGTTTTTTGTCATTTATCTCAATCTATACATTTAGATCGGCCATTGACTTACTTCAGGGGCACCGGAGCACTTTCAAGATTGATATTTTTAAAAGACTGAAATAGTTGTAGGCCTTTGACCTCCTCTGGACCCTAGGTGGGGGGTTTTGGCGGAGATCATCCCCCAGAAAATTTTGAAATATTGAGCAGCTCTGGCGCCATGGAATTTAGTAGCTATTTATTTGGGGATAACAAAATGTACTCTAGTTTATTGATTATTAAAATGATTTTATTTGAGCTGCCATGCATGTAGTCTTCCATCCAGATCACATTAAAATTGAAAAGTTATTGGTTTAATATGGATTTATAAAATTATTTTGGATACATTGGCAATCATTATTAAGCTTGTTACATTTAATAATATGTAGCCACATCAGATTGGCAAATCTTTGATCTCGTAATGAAGCATTAAGACTGACTACATTGCAATTCTCGTGACAACTCTTTGCTAGATTGATGTTCTTGTAAAAAACCGTTGAACTAGATTGAAATTGTCATTGTAGTATTTATTACCCACATTGCAATTCACGTTTGATATTCTCGTAATATGCAGATAAGTTTAGATTGCAATTTCGTAAAGCGAAAGGTTACATTGCCAATTTGCTGATTGTGAGGTCGTAAATTTAGTGCTAAAATATAGGGGTCTTCCTAAAAATGTCGTTTTTTATTTCAATACTTTCTAAATAAAGATTCAGACTTATTGTTATATTAGTTACCAACTACCTAGTTATCTCTATGCGAAATGGCTAGCCACATTGGAGGTCTCTAATGATGTATAAATATTTGAATTCAATCTTGACTCCTAAGTATTGCAAGCTGCTGTTAATATCATGAATGCAACATCTGAATGTGTAAACTTACATTAACTGAAATGAGAAATGGTACATCGGCCGTTAGAATACATGAAGTTATCTCGGACTGTTCACACGCTATATACTAGGCAAAGAATTTACCCGACTTCGGAGCGATCTGCCGATGATCATTGATCAAAGAGGAGACTATATTTCTTGATCTGTTTTGTTATCGTTGTTTTTTGTTTTTTACCTATATATTTCTTGGCATGTTATTTGTGTTATTGTTTACACCATTTGTGAATACTTTGTAGAAAAAAATAAAAAAACGGCATTTTCTTTGAGACCCCTCTACTTATGTAATTATGAGACTGAACTGAATCAAATCCTTCGATGTGAACGACCAAACTCATGATAGGTAGAGTTCGGGAGCTACGAGAGGTTTAATCACAGTCTCTGTTCCCAAAGGTTTGGTGTTTTTCTTATATATACAGCCCCACCAATTAATAATGCCCCCTATCTAACTGCATGTCACATTAAAACAACTTTTTGAAAGAATTAGCCATTTTAAATCTGAAACCTAATAGTTTTTAAGAATATTCTAAAAGTGAAAGATCTGTGATAGACTCACTTCATTTTTTTCTTTTTCAAAGGTTATTAACTTTTTTTCTAATTGCTTTACTTTGAGGAAAAGGTTTTACAAAAATAAAAGTCTACTGGAGAAAATGAATTGAGTTTATCACAAATCTTTTACTTTTGAAATATTCTTCAAAACCATTAGGTTTCAGATTTGAAATGTCTACTTCTTCCAAAAAGTTGTTTTAATGTGACAATCTTCATAAAACACTTGCTTAACATGCAGTTAGATAGGGGGCGTTATTAATTGGCGGGGCTGTATATACATCTCAAGACATGCTCAGAAATGGCAATCCTGTGCTGGAAAAATATCGATGAAAACAAGGTGCTTCAATTGACTTCGAATTTCCACTACAAATATCATAAACATCTGAAAGTTTCAAATCATTTTTCGGTTAATCGAAACTAACATTTCTAAAGTTTTAACGTTGATGCTATTTATGGCTTTGTTAAGAGATTGGAACAATTATAGGATAGCACCAAAATTATATCAAAAATATTGGTTTCGATTAACCAAATTTTTTTTACAGACGTTTTTCCAGCACATGAAAAATACATAGAGTGACCCCTGGAGACAGCGCAAGGCTGCTGCCGTTCTGTGTATGTCTTCAAGTGTACTACATAACAAAGCCACCCAATCTTTGGACCAGAGTCAGATTAAACCTCTCGTAACTCTCTGACTAATACAATAAATCCATTTTGTGGACCGAAGATGAGAAGAAAATGTTACCAATGGACCAATAGCTATGCCTTAGATACCTACAATCGATTGTAATCTCATCACGTATTTTTTAGTTATGTAGCTTGAAAAATAAGTTGTACTAGCAGATAGAGAGGATCAGATTCTTTACTTACCTATGTTGTTGTTGTTGTTGTTGTTGTTTGTTGTTGTTATGCGAATTTAAACCATTCGAATTATCTTTTCACTTCGTTTCTTGCTTTTTTTATTCCGGTGAAATGTTAAGTTTTAAGTGGCTACATTACCTAGCTGATGTTTCCGTGGCTTTCATAAAACATAGACAGGTACATAGGTATGTATGTATGAAATTGGTGATGGATATAGAATTTTTACGTTTCTTGAGTTGCTTCAGAAATCGATCTCTATTGGGCCGACATAAACTTTTGACAGCTAGACGAAAATGAGCTGCTTCAAAGTTGTTTTTTTTAAATAGTTGAGATAGTGTTGTTTTTATTGTTATTTGAAAGTCTGTTTTCTGTTTAAGCGTGTCTCGCTACGTGTTATTTAAGTAAAGTACAATTAGAGTTATTTCAATATAAATTTATAGAAATCAATTTCTGTGGATTCCACACAAATGTGGTCGAATTGACGTCTGATTGACAGAATATCTCACTTCTGTTAATGATGATAATTAAGAACACACAGAGCGTCAACTCATCCCGAAGTAGGCATTGCCAGGTCTACGTAGTCCTCGCTCTAAGCACAGAAATTGTCTATGTTTTAATATTTAGATATAATTTTAGTTGTTATGTTTTTGAAAATAGTTTCAGATCTGGTTCTAATGGGATCATAAAAATGAATCTGTATTGTCTACAATACCATTTTCCAGGTGTAGGTAGTCAACCCATAAAATCTGTTTCTAATCAGAATTCTGTGGTTTCCAACCCTTCTCTAGCTCTATTAAACATATTTTCTTAGACTAATTACACAACAACCAAAAAATTTTCTTCTGATAAATAATGAGAACCTTTTTGAGAAATATATCCTATCTTATAATGCAACATTTATTTTATTTTATTAATTTTTGGACATTATCTTTTGTTAGCATATTGTTTAATATTTTTTGGATATCGACATTTATAAAATATTGAATCATCAACACATCCTAGTTGCAATTAGCATAATGAATCTTTTAATTTAAATAGGAACTTTTGCTATATATTTCTATGTATGTGTGGGAACTATTGCAGAGAGAGAGAGAGAGAGAGAGAGAGAGAGTGTGTGTGTGTGTGTTAGATATTAGAAAAATTGGTAATTATCATTGCTGCTGCTGGGGTAATTTTGTTTTACAATACATGATGAATTATTCATAAATACTGCAACTGTTAATGGCTTTTATTAGGAAGTTGATATTGAACTGCTAGAAATGATTACACCTCTCAGAGGGTATTTTTGTTTTGTTCCTATTTTTTCCAGTCTCCTTCCATAATGAGTGAAATGTTTATCGATTTCAATTTATAAACGACTTTCTAACATTTCACTATTACATCATATGTACACAGATAATAAAAACAAATATTAATAAAATAAGAACACAGTACGCGTGGATTTCTATGGTTGAGGAATACGCTTTCTTTGTTGTAACAAACCATCAATGTTTGAAAGTCTCTTTGATCCTTTAATCAGCGGGAAATATGAAACACTGTCTGAAAAGATTCGGCTCTTTCTGCGTGTTCTAAACGGTAGTGTCCTCTGCTCTGTCTGGCACTAGATAAGCCTTCCTGATCATGTTTCACCACTGTTGTTTTATCTGTAACAGTGTTTTTTATTATGTAAAAATCTTAGTATTTACTGATCTTATTCCAGCGCCTTACTAAGTGTGCTTGCACTTAAAAAGTCGATTTAGGATTGCTTGTAATTGTAAACCTGGAGGGTTTTTTTAAAGAAGAAGTTTGGCGGGTACAATGCTGTTACAAACTATACATGTAATTTAATATCCACAGTAGTTACATATATATCATAAATTGGTAGTATTAGATGCATTAACTATCTGGTAGTCATTTTAATGTAAACGTATCAAAAACTATTATTACTTTCAATTTTTTTGGAATTACAATCACTTAAATTCAAAAATTGTTCACATCTGTGGAACTGGAAGTACTGGCGCAATTGTTTTAAAATTTGGAGCGATAGTTTATGTTTATAATAGGTCAATTTGATGGGCATGGAATGTAAACAAATTTTATATGAAGCATAATATTAAAAGCTCTAATTCAGTAAATTGAAATTTGTCGAGAAAGTTTTAAACGATTGCCAACAAACCTTTACTTTATTTGTGCAAACGGTTTACAAATGCACTTGGCGGTTGAGCTGTTGATGTTCTATGTTGCTTTTATTAGTAGTACTTCTTTTGCCTAATTTTCTTCTTTCAAACAAATCATTGAACTTTTTTTTAATATTTATTTTTAAACATCGCGATAAAAGCAAACTAGCTCTTCAATGAAGGAATACAGATGAATGGAAGTCGCTATCCTACCTCCTATTGAGAATGAATCAACAGTTTTTATTTGATCTGTCGCTAAGTAACTCTAGGAAATGCTACTCTATAATAGAACTTTGGCTTTGATTATATCATTATTATCATCATCATTAATAATAATAATGCCATGCGATTTTTTATGTATTTATTTAATCCAAAGTTAAAATGATTTGAGGTATAAAAAGCATAATACAATGAAGAAACTAAAATGAAGCCTTGCTTATGCCATGTGCACAGGTAGGCACTGCTTCGTTTATTATCGACATAAATTAAGCGAATGAATTTCATTATTCTCAATCATTAATATTAATAATAATAATAATAAGTTCATAGACAGGCACCGATTATTTCTATTACACTGTTATTAATCAGTAATCAATAAACATTATTTCTGCTTGGCTCTGCGTTACACTACAGGCTGTAGTGACTACTACTGATATTAGCGGGAGATTCAAAATTGAATTTACTTACTGAGAAAATAGTGATGGGATTAGATCGAACGCTGCTGCTGCAAAATTCTTATTAGAAACAGAGCTAATCATCTGAATAAACGAATATTATGTTTGTAGCTACATGCCTACGATGACCAAGCTAATTTATTTTGGAAACAAATTGATGGTGAATTTTAACGTTAAATACACTTTCTATGATCAGCTTTTTTATTTCTTTGTAAACTTTGCGTGTTTCTTTTTGTCTGAATACTCGTAATTTGGCTAGTTGACTGCTCATATTCATTCATACTGCGGATTATCATCATAATACCCACCTAGAGTTAGGTATGTTTGTTTGTTGTTGGAGATTACATTAATTTAACCCACAGTCACTCAGCATTGCCCTCGGAAACAACTTGAGCACTAAATGGAAGAGAAACACATAAATATCGTTTTGACATTTTTCGCTGTGAAGTATTTTAAAATTATATTTTCTGGATCAATAGCCGATAATTGTTTTGACTGAAAGTCTGATCTTTTAATGTTTATTTAAAAATCGATGGCAATAACTTTCGATAGTTTCTACCCAATGTGTGGGTAACAATGCAATTGTAATTATGGTATAGAAAGAGAATGAGTATAGCAGGTAATAGTTCTGCAGGTTATATGTGTGCGTTTTTTTTTATTTTGCAGTTCAGATTACTAACAAGTATAAATGTTTAGAGTACACGTACAGAAATAGAAATTATCTAGGTACCTGGGAGTTAAGTATTGTATATACAATCTGCCCATCCACTGTAAATCTATTTCTATCTTAGGTAGGTAACATGAAATTCATACATGGTAGTCCATGCATAATTAAGATTCTACAGGAGTTCTGTAACTGTAAAAGTACAAAGAGAACATTTATTTAACCGGAAGAACAGGAAAACGAATTTGATTTTTTTTGTTTTTAAATTATTTTATGTTAGTAATTTTCATTTTCGTCTATTTTGATAGATCTGTTGACTTTAAACGACAAGGTACCTCTCTATGTAGGATAGGCTGCTTTCGGATTTTTCTAAATCGCTATGTTGGTGACGACATCCATATCTGATTAATTATAGAGGTTGCAGATGTTAATTATTACCCATCTCTGATATCTTAATTACAAATAAAATTGATTTGACTTCATTAATTGATTTCACTTTTTTTCCCTAACATTAGTTTGTTGCCTTGGAAATATCGATTTATTTAAAGAAATTAATTTGTTCAATGTTTGAAGTTTTATTTTTTTTAGTTCTGTATGAATTTGGGTAATGTATTTCATCACAGGTTAGGGGTTCAACAAGATTCCCTTGTTATGTATAGTAGAAAGGGAAAATAGATAATGATGTGGATAATTCTTGAAATAACAATGAGCAAATTAGAGAAAATACTATCACTTTTTTAACCTAAATAATCTTTTGTACAAGTTTAACTAATCGAACGGCAACCCAATTTTTTTTTCGAACTTGTAAAAGAAAAACAAACTTATTAGTTAGCAATAAGTGGATCGAGATAGGTACACAATATGGATACAATTGAGGTTAGATTTTGTAATAATTAACACTTTGAGCTAGAATAATATGTACATGGGTCGATAACAAATGATGCATGTTCCTTTCGAGCAAATACATATTCCTATAGGTACACATGTAGAATGCGGCTAATGCAAATTTATATAAGGCTTTTTGAATTTAGGGTTAAACATTTGTACGGTTTATTACATTAACTACAAAATATCTGCATCTTTGTTTCATTGTGCATTTGATAAATGTGTATTCAATTGGCTTTCTAGGCGTCGCGACACCAATGTCATTTTTTGTTCTGGAAACAAATTAATAGAAATAATATGACTCTGCTGCTTATGAATTTTAATCTGTTCAGTCAAATTTAAGTTGAATGCTAATTATAGTCTATGATATTGCCAAAAATACATAATATCTGTTTATATATTTCTATTACCTATAATTATGAATAAATGTGATATCACGAGGTGAGTTTTTCATTTCTCACAATCTATTTATGTTTTTTTTAACAAACATTAATTATTAGCGGACTTTCCTGTAATTTCTAGGTATCTGTTTAAATCCGTTTTTGTGGTTCTAAATATTTTTATAGGTTTTACCACAAAATTGTTAACAAGTGGTATTTTTTCATATTGATTTGCCACAGAGTAAAAAGTTCACTGGAAGCTGTGGTCCATTAATTTTAGGTATAATACAGCAATAAGAGATACCCATAGATGTACTTGGACGGCTCCAGATTTACTCTATGGATTTATATGGGATGAAGTTGTTTACCTACATTCGCAGTTCTCTGAAGTTGAAACTAAGATTTATGAACAATGCCGGATTTTGTTTGTGCCCAATTTATCTATAAAATAGAAAATGATGACTAGAAATATGTAATTAGTATATAAAGAGTAAATTGAGTCTATTTGTGCGAAAAATATGAGTTCAATAAAATTAGTGAGTGAAGAGGTGACAAAAAATTTTCTAAATGTGATGTCTATATTTGGTTAACAAAGATACAAAATTGAGACCAATTTGTGAATGAATAGAGAAACATAGTACTTAAGGTTAATTTGCGAACTAAAATATGCTTTTGTAGAAGCAATTAATGAGGTGAAGACGTAATTATTGGATTGTATTTTGCTGCCCAAGGAAGAGAAATTACACTTCATACATGCCAAATATTATTAAAGTAGTTATCTCTACAACCTTGTGTGTGAAGCAATTGCATGACACCTCTTTATAGAAAAGCTTTAATTAAGAAACCTAAGTCAAAAAAGCTTATTAACAAACTCTGCTCTTTGTGCATCTTGTCTGCGCTCCGCCATCAGATAGAATACTTTTTTTCCTAACTGCAATGCTTCAAATGTAAACTATTATGATACTACAATGTGGATAGAGTTATTATTCTAGAGATAACATTATTGGCTGCTATATTATAGTCTTGAATATGGTTTTTAAAGTTTAGTGATTTTTAGATGTAACCATTAAATAATGAAGTAGGTAACCATTGCTAATTTTTTGAGTGAAGTTTCTAAATTAAGAAATATTAGAAAACAAGTCTCAAGTTAGAAGATTTTTAAAACTTTACCATAAAATGCTATAGAAATAGAAAAAGACAATTTTTTGTTAGCCATTTATTTACAATAATACAAAGGTATATAATAAACGTTAACGACCATCTTTAAAGTGCTAATTGTGATTTGCAAGTCAAAGAAATTGTTTGTAATTTTACTGTGTAGTAGGATATGATTCTTTTGTTATTCTTTCCCCAACTTGGATTTTATTTTGAGCGTTCTGAAATATATTTATTGTTTGAAAAATTGATGCGTAGTTAAATCATCTTTAAATTTTTTCTTGTGTTAAAGAAATAAAAATATAACAGTCATGTTAATTATACACTTTTTTTAGTTTTGTTCAATATGTGCATATCAAATAGTGTTTTTTTAAAAATAAATAGCCATTTTATTTATGGGAAAAATTGACAATATTCAGGTACATAGGAATGTAATGATTATTGGGGTGGCTGACTTCTGACAAAAGGGCACATCAAAATACAATTTAGGGCACAATTTTTTTAGGTACATGAAATGTTGATTTTATAGGTTTCGTGTAAATAGAAACTTACCTACATACATCTAAATAATCTTTTAGCAATGTCTTCAACTTTCGATCGTATTTCTGTACTTTTATATAGGAAACACGATAAAAATGCAGGTTGATTATGATTTTATTTTTTTATTATGACTTTAAAATACAAATTTGTCACATAGAAGATTACAAATAATGAAATACAAGGAATGCATGATATTATAAAAATACGTACAATGAGTGCTGCTATAAGTCAACAGTATTTTACCAACGTTCGAAATTACATGTAATCAAATAGTACTATATACCTATTAAGCATATTAGGTTGAACGCTTTTTATAATACTTTATGTATAAATTTAGTGTCATCAGTACTTAATATATAAAAAATATATTTTGCCAAAATACTGCTCAGGCCTTTCATTTCTTCGAATAAATTGTTCAGCAATCATTTTGATGTCAATATTGGCCGTTTTCGTTTTGTGCACATGAGCAAAAACGCAGTGGTTTAAACGAGCTGCGTCATTGTAGTTCTGAGATATGTTTTGATTCTTCGTGTTGAGAATGCTCTTTCCGATGTTGCTGATGTTACTGGTATTGTTTTATACAATACTAAACATTTGCGTATCTCTGATAGCAGAGCCTTCAAAACCACTTCTATTAAAAGCGTCGCAAATAGTTGAAATTTTTGTCACTTTTTTTATTTTCGAAAATCTGTTGCAGCAATGGCAATTGTATTTTTAAGCGATGTGTGTCTATATCCCGTGAATACATTTCCAGAAATAAGTCTGGAATGGTGATATTGTTGCTGTTATTGGCACAGGCGAGCAAAAATGTTTCCAATTCACGAACAACATCAAAACTCTTTTGGCGAAACCGTTGTAGCACATCATTTCAAACAATGTCAATATAGTTTTATAAAACTGCTGACGGAAATAGGTAACAGCATTCGTATATTCATAGTTTTCTCCGATTACTTGGTCAATTTTTTGGAGGATCTTTTTATATTGAGGGAGAGTAGGAATGTCACAAATGTCATTTGCAGCTTCACTGACAACTTTTTGATAGAAACGATCAAAATGTTCATCGGTTTGATGTCCAAAAAAGCCACAAATTGATCAGCAACAACTAATGCGTCTTCTGCTGACATTTGTTCGCCTATGCTAAAAATAAAAATGCATAAATTCAAACCGAAAAGGTCACGATTTTTTTGTCATTAGAGATTACAGCCCAGTGGCCTTTGTAGCATACTCATCACTTACTAGTACTAACTTGGTCTAACGTGACTGTGAGCGCCTTGTAGTTATTCAATATGGCCGTGAACGCTGCCGCACAAACCGTCCAGCGTGTGGGACAAAGTGGTCGGATAGATTCTCCAAAAAAATACTCTGTTGCTTTAGTGACTCTAATAGGGCTTTTCTTGTTGGCAATCTCTTAATTAACTTGATCAATTCGAGAGAGAAAAGTGGGGTGCACTACGAATTGCTTTAGATTTTCGAGATACTTCCTGCAAACTTAATTTCAAGCAATGTGCTAGACAATGCAATGGAATGGCTGCTGGAACTTCATCTTGGATCTTTTTTGGTGTAATCAATACAATTGTATTTGCATAGGCACTTCGTAATATAAATAAATAGTTTAAAAGGGCACTAAGTAAATACACGAAATATTGGGGTAGGGGCTATCAGATACTTCAGCCCCCCCAAACAAAAATATTTTTTAAATTATAAAATGTTCTAATTACCTTTTTACAAATTATTCTTTCTGACAACTTGTGGAACATTTTCCAGAATAATGTAACAAAGATGATAAAACTATTCAGTAATTAGCTGGTACCTACATAATAAAATTGCTAGATATTTTGAGCTATGTATTTACATAGCTCTATCTACTAATATACCTAGGTACAACAAACACCTTTGAACTTTGATAAAACGAGAAAATCAGCAGGCAGAATGGTTCATTTTTCAAGACTTCTCGTACCCAATGAGAAATTACATAGATTAAATTAAGGTAAGTAGGTGCCATAGATTAAGGAATAGCGAACGACACTATTGTAATATGTTTATAATACCTACTAAAATTTTAGGATTTGCATAATCTTATAAATTTATGTCTTGTATTGTTCTAAGTTGAATGAAAAAATTACTAGCAGACTTACTGCAAATGAATCTAATTGTTCCGTAGTCTCAATAATAAATGAAACTTGTCCAAATATCGTATCCACACTACTAGAAGTAAACTGCAATACCATTGGGAAATAAAATTTAAAAACTACACAGATTATACTATTAAAATGCATTTTCTTAGCACTACATTGAAAATTTTATCAATTGCAAAATTAAATTACAAATTTTACAATTTTACAATACTGAAATTACAATTGTGGAAATTATCAATAGTTAAATTTCAATTTTTATCTATGTACCTATCTGCGTATTGCCATTATATTTTTTGCAATTATCTCAATGAGTGTTTAGCTGTTCAGATAATTATGTAAAACCATTGTTTTATGCAGAAGAAACGAAAAAATATTAATAGTTTACAAAATAATTTAACATGTATGTAGAATGAAATCTTTACTGCAGCAAACATTCAAAATATGAAAAACAATATCTGTCAAGCCTTCGACAGTGCTAACATGTTGTTGTTGTTGTAGCCCCTACCCTTTGTAAAAAAAGGTAGTCCTCCTGGTGTAGGTTATGAATTTAATTACATCTGATGGATTTGACCATAGGACAGGTGATATGGACAGTTAAATATGTATAATATGTTGTGGGGTGATTGCTTGCATGATGGACATACGTTAGCTAATATTGGGATTTATTTTGTTTTGGAATTGGTTGATTAAATGACAAGAGTGGCTACGTAGCTGTACAAGTATAATTATGTGTTGTCTCGAGAGGTCTTGTTCCTGTTTACTAATGCTAGAAGGAAGAGTGTTGAAAATTGGATTATGGATAAGACGTTGAATTGTATCTGAAACTATGTTTGTCTGAATTGCTTTGCTTGTTTGTTTGTAGGTATTATCATCTAGGTCAAGTGATATTTTGGTGAAAGTAGGTGTTTATGCTTGGTAAGGAAGATTGAGTGAGTTTTGTGATAGGATGTGAATATTTATTGTATCAAAAGCTTTGGTAAGGTCTAGAGGTGTAGTGAGTAGTGGACAGTACTAACATCAAAGCAATTAATGTAATCCAACCAAAAGATGTATAAAATACATCCTTTCAAGATAAATCAATACTATGTAATCATGTGCATCTTGTTCTACACCCAAGCTGAATCATGATAAGATGGACAGTCAAGCTTGGTGATCGAAAGTACCATCTAGTATATCCAAAAATCAAAATCCATGAAACAACCCGAACAGAAATGAAAAATGTAAAATAGATAAAATGCAAAACAATAACAAGAAATATGGTGCGGGACTTAGGTCCCTCAGCAGTGAGTTTTAACCAGTTTTATGTGTACACAACCGTCACTCTTCCCATAATCTAGTTATGTATTATTCAAAATGTAAAAGGGTAGGTAAATAAACACTATTTGAATTAAAAGACAGATCAAAATCAACTTTAGAGATGTTGGAATCATTACATTAATACCAACAATACATATTCCTTATATAAGAAATGTAATGGCCATAGTTGATTGAAGAACCAATCTGACAAATATTACCAAAAATATCATAATTGTGGTTATTATAAGATATATACAATTAGGAACAACTACATTACTGCAGTTTTTAGTAAGTCTACCAGAACTAGTATTACTAAATCTATTGATTAAAATA
>JAUYWI010061212.1:0-15865 GCA_034780595.1 Parotoplana pacifica | reverse complement strand
AAAACCAGTCAATACGCGTTCTGCCAAGGTGGTCAGTCATTACCGCGTAAAGACTGATTACTTTGTCAGAACGGGTATTGACTAGTCAATACGTGTTCTGTCTGATTTCGGGTATTGACGGTAACATATACACTTTATTCTATTGTCAAAAAAAAAGAAAAAAAATACTTTTCAAAAATACTAGGAGCAGTATTTCTTTTGACGAATACGGTATATTTAAATTACTTAATCCATCAGCATATTATACACAATAAGAACATTAAGCATGGAAAACCATTTACAAATTTCACTGTTTTTTTTAAATAACTCATAAATATTGAAATGTTTCATGCCAATAATATAATAATCTTACCACGAACAGGAACAACAACAACACCAGCAAAAACAGCAAGTCTTGGGTTTTGAGTCTGTTGAAAGCGCGTGGTGTGAAGCCGCTTCACCAGCTGCGGAATGCTCATGATCAGACAAGCTGGAGCCTCTGTGATTGGAACGTGGGGACATTTTATTATTGGACGGCGAATGACTATGACCAGTGTTGTTGTTATTGGTGGAATTGTTGTTGTTGTTGTTGTTGTTGTTGTTGTTACCCGATGGACCACGGAGAGAATCTCGCCACTTCATTGGTCGGCAGACTAATGCAGAATTAAACTATCGATCGTATGACAGAGGAGAGTTGAATGTCATACGGCTCAGATCCACAAGGATTAGTTGAGTCACATCAAATTATTTGTAAAAATGATTCGAGCAAACTGGTCAGACTAAAAATAAAATACAAAACACACAAATTTCTTATTTTCTAATATTAATGAAGACATTTTCTTTAAAAAAAAATATATACAAATGAATATGGGGGGACGTTGATTCTGAACCAAGAAAACGAAGGTCATCAACCCATATCGTTGTAGACGGTGTAGATACAAACTTTTAGACCAAATGGTCAACGATGATGATTAATTAAAGACTGAGAACAACAAACAATTTTTTTTAAAACACGACAAGTACCGAGTTTATAAAACAGAGGGTGGGCCATAAGTTTCTATACATGGGGTAATCAATCAGGAGGGAGGATAAAATATGCAATAGAAACTTCAGATAACATTATATGGATGTAAACGATAAAATTTATAAAGTTACTATTATTTATAAGTATCTATTTTTATTTAAATAAGCGCCATTAAAAATTTAAAAAAGAAAATAGTACATTAATAATAATAATATATTATTAATAATAATGCCTTTATTTCGTTCAGGAGCATTATAGTCAAGCTTGTTTTTGGTATGAATACTGTGGAAATATAATTCTCTTTCCATTCTTCAGTTGCATAGGTTTAGTATGTAAAATACGTTAAAAACACGAAAAAAATATATGGTTAGCAACAAAACAATATTTTAATAACTAAACAAATAGCTAGCGTTAAAAACATACCAATGTGTCGTGCTAGCATCAGTAAAATCTATTTTAGCAAAGTAAACAATCAAACTTAGCAGCTTATTACAGAATCAAATATTCAACTGTCACAATTTGGTAGGTACAGACTACCAATGCATTGCTTATATTTACATACAATATCCAGTAACTTTCCTCTAAAAGACAACACACAAAAATATCTATTTATTATTATGAAGACACACATCTATTAAAATAGGGAATGGGAATGCAATAACATGTACCTATACCATAAGAAAACCTAGAAACAGAAAAAATAGATAAACTACGTAGATTCATACTTTTGGGTGTTACAGGTAACCTACAAATATACCTATAGATTGTTTTTTTTTCATTATGTAAGTCGAGATGCAATTTAAATAATGTATGCCACTGAAAAGAAATTTGTAAATTTTTCCAAAGTAAAGTGGATCGTCAATAACATTTTCTATACAATTTTTTAATTGTAGATAAAGAAGTCAATATATTATGTTTCATTTATTATAGTATGACTGGGGAATGGATAAGATGATGAAACAAAATAAACATTTCAGTGCAGTAAATACCTAACTGAGGAGAACTACAATGAAAATATTATGGCGAGAATCAGAGTATCGAAGGAGTCCCTTTGACAGCGAACCTTCTGTATATTATACATAGTGTAAACGTCTACTGGAGTTTGAGAAGTTATTGATTCAAAAGACTACAATAGCAAAAATGTACATAGGTACATACAATCATATATCTCTCTGCATAGATTTAAAAAAAGTTCTTTCCATTTCCATTTTCTTAAACACAAAGTTTTTCATGAGAAATTAATGGCTTGCTCTTGTTAGCTGTTTCTGCATTATTTGAATAAAATATAGGAAGATACTGGTTCAACTAACAATAAATTATTTTGAAATTAGGAATCCTGTAAATACTTGTTTTAATAACTAACTTAATTTTCATGAACTTTTACATACCTCCACGTACTTCCTAATAATAAAACTATGTAGATATGTTTCTAGGTGAGGCAAATAAATATAAAATATGAGTTAGAATTATTTACATCTTCGTTTTATCTAAATAAAATATGACTTTTTATGAAAGAATTTCAAACTAGTAAAATTTGTTATACACTAACTTTGAGGTAAGGAGTAAAATTCAGTTGTCAGATTTTTGTGCGGTTGCTGGCGCCGTCAATATTGCATGCATAGCAATTTTATGAACTTTTGTTTAATAGATGTAGCAACTGTTTCTAGGGGATACCATCATTGCAAATTTTGCTAATTTACTAGCAAAACTATGAATTGTATGAATTCATTACTAAAATATTGAAATGATTAAAAACCCTAAAATATGTGAGTCATACATATTTGGGTGATAGCTCTTATTAGGCAATAGTATGAATGTTGTTTTTAGATAAATGATATTAAAGAAAAAAACGATATTTTTGGCCGAAAGCAGTGAAACGGCTCTAAAATTATAACGACACATCCTATCTATCTTGCTCAAATTTAAGATTTAAAATTAAGAAGGCGTTAAAAACTTAAACGGCTCACTTTTATGGCTGCTGATTTCTGAGGCGCATCATGCTGGGTTTTTTTGTCATTTCTAGTGATTTTGGAATGATTTCATTCCCGAAAATTGAATTTGAGCAACAAATATTTTTTTGTAGACCTCAATGTCCGATTTTGGCTATCACTTTTAAACCTAATACATGATGAAATTAAATTTGAATGTTTTCCTATTTTAATACATAGGATTTCAAAAAGAAACATTTTGGTAATCATTAACTGATTTTGATGAAATTTGGTACCTTGACTAAGTTCGGGGCGAGTACAAAATCCTCGGACAAAATTTCTGTGCGGCTGATGGAGGTGCCAATACTGC
The DNA here is from genome assembly GCA_034780595.1 of Parotoplana pacifica. Taxonomy (NCBI): domain Eukaryota; kingdom Metazoa; phylum Platyhelminthes; order Proseriata; family Otoplanidae; genus Parotoplana; species Parotoplana pacifica. The sequence continues at coordinate 12,564 of JAUYWI010061212.1, read as the reverse complement.
TTAAGAATATTTACAAAATTATCCTATGGGTAGTTGACCACATGAGACCTTAGTTACCATATATAATCTTTGATTTAATCAACTTTTACACTCAGCAACTGTTGCTAAGGACACCAAGATAGCATAACAACAGGCTTATTTTACGAATTTATGTTACACAAAATGGTTATTTGACTTCATAAAATCTTAGTTATTATATCTGAATATTCATTTAATATGCTTTTATCTTAGAAACTGTTGCTAGGGTCACCAGTATTCCATAGCAACAAGCAATAATTGATTTTTTAATACATGAAACCTTAGCTAATATCATCAATTTTACAAAGCAACTATGAATTTTATGAATTCATTACAAACAGAATAGCAATTATTAAAGAACAAAGTATGCTAGCTCAACCCCTAAAATAAATATTTTTTATGGCCTTAGCCCACAAACATATAAATGTAACATATAAATATTTTAAAATCTTAATGGTGAGTTAATACATAATAGTTTGAAAATAAATACCTACTATAAATTCAAAGTCTTGAGTGTATAAATATCTTTTTAAAAGGAAGAAAAAATAAATGACATTGGATATTTCCACAAATAACCACATAATTTGACTTCATTATGTTCTAAAATTTTATCTAAAACCACAATAACATTTAATTGGCCAGGACCTGCTTTGACAGCGTGAGTGCCCTCTAATAAAAAAAGCAGGCTTTCAAATATATTCTTTCTGACTATCTTCTAGTTTCTTTCTTATAATGCTACTATAGCCATTTTCCTCTCTTTTATGCTTTGATATGAAATATACGAAGATCTTAAATTGCTCAGGTTGTGATTATGCCTGGTTGATGAGGCCTAATAAGGCCGAACAGCTGTCCTGAGCTATCATTGGCGAGTAATATAAATAAGTAGTATGTTTCCATCAAACTATACCTGTTTTTTATTATTACTCTTAACACAGCACAAATAACCATTATACATATAATTTGACTTAGTTAGTTCTAAAATTTTATCTAAAACCTCAATAACATTTATATATTCGAGAGCTAACATCCAAATATAATTTCACTTTTGATCTTTAATAATTGTTATATGCATCTTCTCAAGCCAATTGGAGAATACAAAGTATGATATTTATTCTTAAACATCATATAAAAAACAACGTATAAGCCAGAGGTTAAAAATGTTCTAACTGACAGTATGAGACTCTTATCTACATTTTAAACTTCAAATATGATGTTTCTAAGACAATTTATTCAACTTAAGATTTAAATCCTATACTTGCAAAAATTCAGTAGTCTTAATGGAAGAAAGAACGAGAGATTTATTGATTTGGAAAAACACAATTATAAAAGAAGATTAGTTTAGATTCAGTGATACATACATATACCCTCACACAGTCATTTTATTATACATCAACTTTTCCTATTCTATATGTATACGTAGACGAAATACATAAGAAATCAGAAATGTTTTCCAATCGATCATCAGCGAGTATATTAATTCACTAATTTATAAATGATCTTCAGTCTATTTATTCGTCATTCCTATTTAATTTGCATAATAATTATTCATTAAATAAATAAATAACATCGTTTTTTCACCAAGTCAAATTATGTAAGTATTGTTGCACATATATAAATAAATTATCATCTATGTATGTGTTTCAAGTATTGACATAACATTTTTCAATGACTAGGTTACGTAGGAAATTGACCCCAAAATGTTACTTTAGTTTTGTTCATTTTTCAATTTTGAATCACCCCCATTTCCACATATCTTATGCAGAAGATTATCAACACGAAGGTTAAATATCATTTTGTAAAATACACTAATTTTTCTACAATCAAATGTGTGCATAGAAACAAAATACATGAGTAACTTTTAACTTCAAATCGATAATTATAATGTTATTACATATGTACCGTACCTACAGTGAATGTCTGCACTTTCAAAAACTACATAATCTATAATTTAAGGGATCGATAAATCACATGTGTTTAGGTACACATTAGTACTAGGAATATGGTCAAAGCTACACCGACAGTAGGTAGGTAATAATATGTGCACAATCCAGCACCTACAGTACTATGTAGTTGACTCAATCATTCACGTATATTTTAGCCAGATTAAAAAAGTCATTAGAAAGAGTTAAATTTCCTACTGGTAGAAATACTACAGGCGGTTGGTTCTATAGTAAAGACCATTTATCATTTTGATATTGAATTGTAATTTACCAAAAAAAAATAGATTACAATACTCATACATATTTTGTCATCTAGCCACCAACAAAATCATCCATTAATCAATTTTCCAAATTTTTTACTTCTTAATTTTGAAATAAAGGTGGACTAATTAATTCTTGCCATAGACGGATTGGACTACAATTTAGTACACATGTGCCGACATTAAAAGGATTAATCAATAAAGATAATTGATAAAATCTGATGTTTCCTACTTGTCAATAGATTTATTTATTACTGTGTTAAAAAGTTTCTTAAATGCCATTTCATGACTAACATCAGATTCAGAGCTTTCAGGTAGAAAAGTTATCGAAAACCAATGTTAAATGTATTGACCATGGTTGATTGAAGAACCAATATGATTAAAACAAAGGCGTTTATGTATGTTATCGATGGTCTTAGGTATAAATCTATTGTAAAACATTTGATTATGTATAAATTCAATCACATTTGTTAATTAGACCATAACTGCTTTTGTTTAATTTAAACTAAGGTGTTGGGTATCTTTACGGCCACCCTGTATTTTATTTTAGAATGAATTATAAAAATTAGATTGGTTCTCAAAAGAACAAATAACCCAATCTATTAAAATGGCACAGAATTCTCTAAAATTTTAAATAAACTCTGTTGGGTATACCTGAAGTTTTTGAAATTTATGTACAGGGCTGGCCAAAAGTCACCCGACACTAAAATAAATTAATGCTAATAAGGTACTGTGTCGTAAAATCTGTAACTCTATTGACTCGAATGGAAAAATGTGTCGCTCAAGAAGGACGTCAGTTTGAGCAATTTTAAAGATGCTTTATATTTAAATGTTTTATTGATTTACTGTCAGTTGTTAAAAATAAATACCTCTTGTAATAAAATGGTTTTGATTTACTGTCGGGTGACTTTTGGCCAGCCCTGTATATAAAATTGTTACGGTATAGTTACCGGCTGCAGTCGACAATTATTTTATTTTTAAAATGATAACTTTTTCGAGGTGCATATCAAACAGTTACGGTGAGTAATGACTCTTTTATCATCCTGGACACGTTTTTAGAAACGTTTTATTAACAATAAATCCTATTTCATTATGTTATAACATTATTTTGCGGTTGTCCAGCCCATTCATTATTCACTAAATATGTGTATTACTATGAACAAATTATAGTAAAGAAATAGTCAAATTTATGTGTTAATAATAAATCTTGGTGCATATATAGAAATTTAACAATCTAAAAAATTGAGATTAAGTTTGTGTGTGTTCATATACAATTTCCTCTATTTGGATTACGGTGATTAACAAAAGATATATAGGTATTTTGAAAATCAGAAACATTTGAGTTCAAATTTTGGCAAATTAACTATTTCTTTTGTTAACTGTTTTCAAATTTTAAATTAAAAGAAATAGATAATTTGCCAAAATTTGAACTCGAATCTTAATAATTTTCCAAATACCTTTTTATATCATCATAATATATGTACATATCTTTAAAACAAATAGGATAGGACAATCTCCGTTGAAACAACAACTGAATGTCTTACCACAATGGCGCAAATTTGCCGAAGCTTGGTCATGAACCAAGAACTACGCAAACGGATTCACAAAGATGACACATTAATGCTTTGCTTGCGTGTAATGACGGCAGTTATCATCCTTTATGATCACATTGATCCGGAGGGTGTTTTTAAGAAAACCATAAAACTTGATGTAAGTAGATATCAATTTTGTTTCTCAACCAACTAGATGGAAATTACTTGTATATTAAATTCAATACATTTTTATATTTTTTCTTGTGCATTTCATTATTTGAATTCCACTCAATATCATACTTTCAATAATATTGCAATCGATTTTCCTATTCGAATGAACAATGAATATTTTTAGGTTAAATAAAATTTTAGGGCTATCATGTGCCGATCGCTCTCTGTTGCGAAACAACTCCATTTACTCTTAATAGTTTTTTAGTCTGGTTTTATTTAGTTCATGCAAAAAGTCTTGGCAAATGCTTTTGATATAATTTTGTAAAATAATGTTTTAGTTTCACATTGAAAATGAATAAAGAAGTTTATCATTTTATTTCAGAAAATACATAATAGTAACGAGACAAATGCTATAACGTTTTTTGTTAGTTCGCTTTGTTTCCCTACCTCAAGTCATTCCTTATAGGACACCACTTTTGAGCACGGCAAGAGCTGGAGAATCAAACAGGGGATATCCTCAAAGCCATTCCAAAAGACTGGTCCAGAGACAATATGAGAAAACTGGTATCTCGATGGACAAAATGCATTCACATACATATGGGGACTCAGGGGAGGCAAGATTCCAGATAGGCGCCATATATGTACAAAACATTCCGTAGGTGCTATTGATCTTAAAGACGTAAATTCAAACCTCATGTTAAAATTGATAGGTACCTACTCATATTTTATCATTATATGCTAATGAAACCAAGAAACTCTTGATAAACTTCATATTTGTCATTTACAAATCTAGCACATCTACTCAGCTGTTCTATGGTGGATGAGTCATGAGTCAGTTGTTTCATCAACAAGTATGCTCCTGTATTTTGGTACTTTATTCAATATGGAGTCTCTGATCAAAGTGTCGCATATGACAATGATTTCATTTTGAAATGTTAGTGACAAATATGCTGCATTTTTTGCTCCAGCTAAATGCTTTTTTAAATCTTCATCGAAATTACTTTTCCACCGAACAAAGAAGTCAAAATTGCCATCTTCAGCAGAAATATATGTCTAATCCTGATTCGAGGGTTATGAAAAATGCTATTGTTTTGTCACAGGCAGTTTGATGCGAACTGCTACACATATGCTGATCAAGAGCACTTTCATTAATGCCAACAGCTTTCTTCCAGTTTTTTAAACTGCCATAATAAAACTAGATGGTTCTCGTTCACATCCACTATTTATAAAACAGATACAGTATATACAGTAAGCGCTATCATTCTTTATACTATATCTCAGCCAAGGTCTCTTTTCAGTCTAAGAGGTTTGTAAACGTCAACCTTTGGTATATGGAAAACTGAAACTTTCTGGACAAATTTCGGATTTTAGGAGAGTCAAAATGCTGTCTCTAGATAGCTGCCCACCTACAAAGTCAGAGACAGAGTGAGTGGTAAACTGCTTTATTGATGCTGCAGTAGTTGAGGCCTTTCTGGAAGTGAAGGACGCTGGAAAATTCAGCTAGCTACGGCCCTGATTATTGGATAATTTTTCATGAAATGTAGATATTTTTTACTAAAACTAATGTGGTTTTAAGGTTCAGTTTATAATTTATTATATTAAGTGTTTCTATCCTTTCTATCACAGGTACAGTTGGGAAAACTCAGCCATTGAAGAAGGATAAAGTTCGATGGAAAACTGATTTGCCTTTGTCCAAAGCTCAAATAATTCGCAAACGAGATGAGTTCTGGGACACTGCACCTGCCTTTGAAGGTCGTCAGGAGATCTGGGATGCTCTTCATGCTGCCGCTGAGGCTCTAGAGAGAGGTGACCATGAATTAGCTCAAGCTATCATAAGTGGTGCTAACATTCTTATCCCTAAAGGTTAGTTGCTTTGTAACTACTAATGATGTCTTAGAATGAGCAGAGAATTTTGAAAATATGTACATTGTTTATTTATAAATTTCAGTAAATAAATGTATATTCAAGTTAAGCGATTAACAATGTCTTTATGATAAGGAAGTAGTACACCTCTCTACCAAATCCTAGCTTGTCAAATAATTATTTATAAAATGGTGACCATAATACATTTATATTCCTTTTTTAAATTTATGTGCCAGGGAATTTGTTTTTTATAAACATACCTGCTATGAGTACCTATGTGCATAGCACTATTTATGTAGTATTGATCAGGGAAAAATTATGTATGTAGTCAGAGAATTTCTAATAATTGATATCATTATTTTGATGTTTTCATTTCATTTGTGAGAGATTCCAAATATGAATTGTATAATTTCGCAGCAAACATATGTATTTTCATCGTGTAGTTGAAACTTTCTTCTCTTATTAGTTTGTTGGATTCTTTATTTTAAGATATTGAAAATATGTGTATGAAATTTATCTTTTGTTTTACCTACATAAATTATGTAGTAAATATATAAGATTATACTCACATTTTTACTTGGTGAAAGGTGATATTCTGTGCTTCGATAGTATTATACATAGATCTCTATGTCTACTAGTTTTCGTCTAATCGACACTTTCAACAGTTTATTTTACCATTTAATCACCTTTTAGTGTAAATTAGGATAATTTAGTTTAGTTGTTTTTTTATCGTTAGGTAGTCTGGCTAGCTTAGCTAAAAAAGCCCCTCTGTAAATATGGATACATTCAGTTGTAGTTACTTAGCTACTTATAAAATTATTAACTCCCTTGTTTACTTTTTATGTACATACCAAGGACTACTAAACCTATCTTTGTTAGAGAACATTGTTACCTTTTGATTATCCAGCTATAAATGTATTGTGGCTTTTAGTAAATTTCATTTCCAACCCTGGTGAACTTTGTTCCTTTGAATCTATTTGTTTATGTTTAAATCTAACATTTCTTTATTGATCTCTAACATACCTATTATACATCGACTTATTTGAAAACAATTATCTGATACTTGTGCAGTTTCTTTCTATATTTATTTTCTATTACCTATATAGAGGCAGAATTTGGTGGTTGTGTTTAGAAAGTAAAGCAATGTTTTTCATGTGAGGTAATTACTTACTTTTGATAGAAGTCTGCATAATTATGTTTGTTGGTCTGTGTCTCATCAATTATAAATATAGATTCTACTGAATCAGTAGTTTGTCTCCTTTTCTAATAATGCAGTGTAGGTAGGTATATCTATGATAATTTTATTGTTTTGTTTTATTAAAAAGACTATAAATACATGATATGGATGTTTATTTAATAAAAAACAGGAGTATATTTATAGTTGGTGTGTTACTGTTTTCAAAAGGTATATTAATGATTTGCTAATTCTACATGCTGTTTTTCTAAGTGACATGATGAAAATAACATTAAAGATGATTATGCATTCATTAAATTAGTCATAAGCTTTACATGGACCTCCGAGTTGTTTTGATTGAAAGTTACCTGCAAAATAAATGTCTTTCTTTTCAAATATATCAGAAGAAAAAATTGAGCCTGAGAAAAGTTTATACAATTTTCCTGTGACCTCTGTCAAGGTTGTGTGAAAATTTTAACATCATTTGGTCGTATACTTTACTTTTGATATATTTTGAGAGAAAACGTAATTTATTTTGCACCCCCCCCCTCCTCTATACTAGCTGTCAACTTATTACACTAGAAATCATCTATACTATGTTTCATTGTTTGTATTTATTTAGTCTGATATAAAGAAAACACAGACGTCATAATCTCGATAGACCAATATCTAATAAACTATTGGGAATTTATTAACACCTGATTCTCTGACTCGATACAAATGGAACTTGTTGTGTTTGTAGCAATTAATCTTTCGAGTCATACGAACTCTTAACAAACTTTAATGTTTATGTTCATAGTACTGCTCCCAGCAAATATTGGAGCCTTATCTTAGAACGTATCAACCGATTTGAATGAAAGTTATACTAACCAGGTAAAACTTTTGGTATCGTTTAAAAGAAAACTAATTTGGAATTTACATTTCTCTATAAAAATATTACTTTTGGTGTTTAAAAAATATTGAAATTGGTCAACATATAGATATTCATTTTCATGACCAGGGTGCAAATTTAGAGCCGACTTTTCAAAAAAATTGCCCAGTTTCCGGTTATATGCCTTTCCAAATGTTTTACATAATTTCAGAACATTTATTGTTGCGCCTATTACATAAAATTCCGATATATTGTGTAGTTAGATAGTTGAATGAAATTCCAATGTTTCAATAAAAGAAGATTCCTTTAAATGTGACATATCTACTTGTTCTATATCTGATGTATTTTAACAGTACCTACATAAAATGTCTTAAACTATAATTTAGTAATTCGAGGATTACAGACCCAGTCACATTTTCAAAAAATCATCTCTAGAGAGTCAATCATTGATTTAAAAACCACTAGAAATTATGTATAAAGTAATAATAAATTATTTTAATCATCATTTAGGTGCCATAAACAGCCTTGGTATTACACCCTCACAGACCAGCAATCAAATAAATGAGGCATCCAATTTTCTTATACTTTTCTCCGTAATTTGATATCAAATACAAATATGAACACAATAGAAAAGTTTCTATTGTCATTATAGTGATTTTCACCAATTAATCGAAAATTTCTTTAAAAATTGTGTTTTAAGCGCTATTATTGGATATACTCAACAAATATATAATTTGAAAAGATCAATCTTTGGACCTTATAACGTCATTGACCTCTTCTGAATTTTTCGAAAAATGTTGAATCTTTTTTAGATAGGTATCTGTACTAAATAAACTTGATCCGCAGGAAATTAGATTTTTTTGTTATCGTGGTTCTACTAAAAAAAACGTTATCAACCAGGTGTTAATTAGTCGGTCCTGTTCAAGCAAAACTATCATATGGAGCTGATAGGCGAGTTTTTGTTTGTATGTTTTTACTATAATTAGAAAGAGGCAAGTTGTTCTTCAGTGGAGTTGAAATTTGGTACTAAATTGGTGCCTTAATTCTAGTTCAATCGGAATATATCTTCCAACTTTGTAATTCTAGCAAAAAAATACTATGACACCATCATTGATATTAATTCAGAAACTCAATTGAATGTTAATGGCAAACATAAATTAAATAGGAGAGATAGCGAATGTTTTACGTTTTAGTTTTTGACTTCCACATTATCATCATCAAATTCCAGGAGTATTGATTTCTTTTGTGAATGCTACCTCCTAAAATTCTGAAATACGTCCATATTATTCCACCTTTAATATTCTTCTGTGATTTATACTTTTGTATGTAAAACCTATACCTAAATATTTGTTTAATTATGGTTAGTGTTTTTTCTCTATGATAATATTACTCCTATGCTTTACCAGTATTGATATTCAAATTATATTTAGAGCAGTCACAATACAAGTTCTATGTATGAATACCCAGTTTTACCCTGCTAGGTATGGCTTTGGATATTGAGAACTTTCGTGTTGTTCGTCTTGTTTAAAAGATAATTTGTGATTGATAGGAAATTCGTATTATCCGTGTTAATTAGATGGATTTTGTATCCGTTTTCTTTTTCATTAGTCCTCGTACATACACATACCTATTCAGCCGACCGATATTGTTGTTGCTTTATTAAGAAAAAAAATTCATTAGTAGTTTTTCTTGTTATTATTATGCTTCTACTAATTTATGTTGTACTTCTCCATGTCAATGCACATGATGTATCAATGCGAATCCTACTATCTAATTCTCAGATTCATTGGAACAGAATGATTTCATTTTTTTGGTAAAATTATTTAACAGTCAAATATTTAAGCCGTTTTTGTGGTTAGAAAGTCAATATAGGGAGGGTAAAGCAGAAAATCATTTAAGTCTGTGAATTCTATCGATATTTCGGATCGATCTATCGTTAGACTTTATACATGTTCACAGTTAACTCTTTGATTTAGTTTAAAAACATTATAGGCTAACAAATTTCACATGTTAAATGGTAAAATGACACTTTGACAAGTACCTGTGTACGTACATGGTTTGCACTTTAAACTGATTTTCTTCTACCAGATTACTCTTAATGGTGGTATTCAAACAGTAGATTTATGGAATTCTATTGACTACTTCTTTATAGACGTTCAAGTTTCGCTAGCTTTTTCTTTGACTAATCATCCAGTTGACAACTTCTATAACTCAACCGAAACTTCTGCTATTCTTATCGCTGCTGAAATTATTTTCAAATATTAGATTTCTTCAGTTATATCATTATTTTTGCTAAATCTACGATAAGAAGGAGTTGCTGCTACTCCCCTCCCCCTCCCCCACATTATTTAGAATTATTGCATGGATATTGTTGCGTGACTTCGTTATTTAGAAGACTGATGTGGCACATGGCTGGTAGATAAATGGTAGAAACATGAGGCATATTAGATATAGATATGTAGGTATTTAATAATTTATTTTTGACTTTTTATCTTTAGATAAATATTCTACCTATTATAATATTGATTTAGCAAAAACAACACCGAGACTACCGAAATAGTTACTTTGTTGTTCATACACTTGACGAAGTATGAAAATAAGATAACCCTTAAGTAGGTATTTCATTAACCCAATGAAGTCACAACTATAGGAAATCAATCATGTGTATGAGAAACTATTTCACAGATCTGGCTCATTTTTTGTAGCTACGTGATTTTCAATGGGCTATCTATTGACAAAAAATCATTACCATAATATTAGTCTAGTCGTGGAACTGATATATAAAGTCAAATACTATCAAAATTCTCTAGTGCCTAATATATTGAGACCTACATATGTTGATTACCTATTGTACCTTTCAAGATATTATTGTTTATAAGTTGAAATACTTTGATTATCAAATTAGTAAAATTTATTCCACTAATTAGGGCTCTATTTTGCTGTGTCATCGTGACATTGAGAACGATTGTCTGGAAAGTAGATCATATACAGATCACATACAGGTATATAATGTACACAGATTTCAATTATACCTACCTAACTATATAACATCTTTGATTATGTACGAATTTAGTTGGAATTCATATATTTTCAGTGAATTATTAGAGAATGGTTGGTTATATTTACCCAATTTCTGTAACTATGGGCGTTCGAGTATATAATAACATTTCTATAACTTCCTACACAATAAGAAATATTTATAATGAAATGATCACTTATTAAATATTGCTTGAAGGATCATAAAAAGGGTGGCGCAAAAGTCACTCAACCCAAACAATATATTTGATATGATATTTTTATGGTAATCTATTTCTATGATTTCTATAACGTTTTTAATTCTGGATATCGATTTAAAGTTATCGATTTATAAATATAAAAATTTATTCTATGAATTTACTCTACAATTTGAATATTTTGCTATTTAAACATGAATCAACCGCGATGATTGCAAGTGTAGTGAAAAAGTGTATGTTATTTAAAAAAATACTACCAAAATCAGAGTTATAAACATGTAACGGAAAACTGGCACCAACAATTTCTTACACAGTCACCTTCAAAATCAACCATGTGTTCTCTCATTTCAAAATTTGAAGAAACAGGGTCTGTATATGATGCTTCTAGAACAGGGAGACCACTTACTTCTAGGACTGGTGACAATTTTGATCTTGTAGCTGCAGCCTATGTCCACAGTCCTACCAAATATCAACGACAAGCATCTCAAGAACTCGCGATGCCCAGAAGAAGCATCGGTCGAATTATGAAGGAACTTGACTTAAAACATTGCCGTCCTCGTAGCCTGCATACTTTGAATGAAGATGACGACGATCGACGGCTGCAATTTTGGGAAATTTTCTTATCTTACCTTGATGAAAATTATGAAATTTGGTCCGACGAAGTAAGCTTTCAATTAAATGGCAGAGTTATTCGCTATAATTGTGTTTACTGGAGCACGAAGTAAATTTACCAGGATTACTGTATGGATTGGAATTATAGTGATGGACTCATTGGCCCATTATTTTTTTGATGCAATGATTACTGCAGACACATAACTCCAGATGCTAAAAGAACAATTTTTACCAGCCATTGCACATATAGATTTACATCGTGTGTTCTTTCAACAAGATGGAGCTCCCCCTCACTATGCCATCAAAGTGAGGGATTGGTGGGATTCTGTTTTTCCAAATCAATGGATTGGTCGTGGACCCATTGAACATACAGCCGATCTGCTGATCTTACACCACAAAACTTTTTCGTATGGGGAGTGTTAAAAACCCAAGTGTATCAGCACACAAGCCACGCACAATACAACATTTGAAGGAGACAATAACTGAAGAGTGCAAAACCATTACACCGGAACTCTACAGGAAAGTAACTCACGGTATTCCAGAGAGTATTGTCCAAAGTGCATTGAAGCAGGTGGTAAGCAATTTGAACATTTATTGTAATGGAAACACTATATGTTTAAAAACTTTTATAATAAATACATTTATGTTATTAACATTTTTTGGAATCTCGTAATGTTTTAAATTACTTGTGTTCGGTGACTTTTTCTCCATCCTGTAAAACAACGCAGTTATCAATGTGAGAAAGACATTTGGATTATTTTACAGATGTAAATACAGGGTGTCCGCGGCCGGGAAAAACCAGGAAAATCGTGAAAAAAACCGGGAAAACGATATCTTGTATTAATAAGCTTTTTATTAAAGACGATGTCTTGAAGTCAGAATTTATTTGG
>JAUYWI010061201.1:0-15866 GCA_034780595.1 Parotoplana pacifica | reverse complement strand
AACATCCCTTTTCTTGGTTTTCCTTTTCCACGTTTCCCTAGAAATCGACCTTCCAGAATTGCTTTGACCATTCCTTCGCCGCGTATTATGTGTCCAATCCAATTCTTCTTTCTTCTGATTATTGTTTCAAAGAAGCATTATTAAACTAACGGATATTATTAAACTAATTCATTGCAATCTAAAGGCACCTATTTATCGAATCATCAAACTATCTTAAAATCTCGTTTTTTCGAACAAATTAATTACATTGATCTGATATTTGACGCATCGAAGATACCTACATATTTTCAAAAATCTCTGTAATAGGAACGATTAGAAATTGTTTGTAATATTAAATATTCATTATAAGAAGTTTCTAGATTCAGATCATTCTTATCTGTTTCAAATAGGTAGCCAGGCTGTAATTAAATATTGTCATGTATCAAACTGTTATTACCAAACGAAACTTTAATTTGCTGAAAATTGAAATTTAGCTGGATTTTTTTAATAAAACGATTTTCAAGGAAATTTAATGATAAAAATGAATTATAATTACTATGGAGGTACACACACTGAATCATGATAACCACAATTTAAATGAGATGCTAATGATTTATTATCGAGAGGAAAATTATAAAAATGATGATTCGATGATTTGATGATTAAATCTACATGTTGTGCGAACCTTATATTATTTAGTTTCACTACAATTGTGTATTTAATTAAAATGTTTATTTCATATTACGACCAGAGCAGAGTCTGTATGTATTTAGAAATTGACACACATTATGAGTAGTAACCTCAAGTCCGTTTCTAGGTTGAATATTAATTGAAGTTACACCTCAAACAATCGGCAATCATCCGGGAAAGTTTTCAACTTATGTGGCTAACATATTTTTGCCAACATTCAGAGCATTGTAGTATGCGGGAGGTTTTCTTGTCGCGACGGACGGTCGGACGGAAAAGCCCGTTGAGTTCTACCATAACACAGAAGAGTACTACTACTTCTAAAATCATGTTTGAAGGACAGTTCTAGCCATGCACGTAACTGCAAGATTGTTTTTTAAATTTTATTTGATTAATTATTAATAGATGGTGTAGGTCGTATTCTACAGAGCTTATGTAAGATAATTTTTTGTGAGTTTACATCACGATACTACTGTTGTACTACTTTTCTAATCATAAAACTAAAAATGATTTGATGAGTTGACTTCTTGTCTTTTGTTTGTTAATTTGTAATAGGTGTAGTAGCTGTCTGTATATTACGTATTATTAGACTGCTAGGGAAATAGTAATCATTATAGGAAAGACAAGAACTACCAAAATGAAGCTTTAGATGCTCTAGTTCTTTAGCTATTATATAAAGACATATTTGCTAATGTATTATAACACGCAAATTTACTAATATATGCATACAAAATATTTTGGGTTGTTTTCATAGAAAAAAATGAAATGATTGAGGTTTTAAACAAGTACTGAGCGTTATTGAATGTTGATAATTATGCAAATTAATATAAATTTATAATTATGTTACATAATGCAAGTCGATCATACTTATATTAGGAAAGAGGGCATGACTTTTTTCTCTGTGGTTCTAAGCAGTTATTTTGCATTGATACATAATTTGTTAATTAGCTGGTTCAATTTATACTGGTAATACATTATTAAATTTCGTGTTAGCTTTAACGATTATTCTGGTTGTACTTATGGAGTTTTTGTGAGGAAATGTTGTTTATGCAAAGGGTTGATGCGAATTACTTATTGAGCGCCCATTTGAAACAGAACAGATATGGAGAAATGTAGTAAAAACGTTTTATTCGATTTTGTCCAAATTGTTGCATTTCATCGAAGGTTGGCATATAACAGGAATCTCAAATTATTAAACCATTTCTATTTTATTTTAACCATGCTAAAAAAATATGGTTATATCATACCAAACATTTTGAGCTATGAGATTTTAGAAGTACATATCTTACAGGCATTTAGTGAAACTAGTCATTATACGTATAATGCCTGAAAATCAGTCAATTTGTAAAATAGCATTGGGTTTAGGGTTTTTCTGTAGTAAACCTAGATGACTACTAAAATAATATAAACTAATTTAAAAAAGAAAAAACCTTAAAGAAACATCTCAGTTAGGCCAAATTCAGTGAAATTTTGAACAGACATTTCACTAAATGGCTGATTTTCAGGCATTTCGCATAATGCCCAGTTTTTTCCAAATGCCTGTAACACACATATATTTTGTCTGGATCATTATTAGATCAGTGAGAATAAATTGATTGTCAAACAAATAAAATTCCAATATCATCTGCCTGAGATTGGGTGCTCCAGTACTACATATTTTCCAGTAGGAACTGTTCTTGAGTCCATTGCCAATACCAATAGATATACGGTACCTATCTTAATACATTTCCATGAAGAAATTTTACAACCATAGTTAAATTCATTTTAGCTCAAATTTAGAACGATACTTTAAAGATTAAAAGAATCAGTACAATTTTTGCATGATGTGCAGGTGGTATCTTTACCAGTTCACTAATGAATAGAAATTAATACATCGTTCGTTTTTAAAATGGATATATTTGAATGAAATAAAAATGGAATTGCTACATAACGATTATCTAATATGCAGATTAAGAACAAAGATTTGTAAATTTCACCCAAGTAAACACATAGGATGTACATATTTCTTAAAATTTAAAATAAAAAATGTGATAATCACCTCTCGCTTTTTTCCTCATCTGCATGAAAGCTAAACTAATTGAAGCGTATACCTGTACAATCGTGTTAAATTCATTTTCAAAGTCTTCTGTGATTTTATAAAGTAACTATACAATCTGGATAATGGACGATATATGGATGTAATGTGACTATAGCTATAGGTAAGCGCATTATTTAAGCAACTCCGCTTTGCTCGAGGTGTGAAAATAGACAAAACCCAACGACTCTGAATTAACTAGTTTCAATTTTCCACCTTTTGTTTTGAAAAGTAGGTAGGTCCCTAAGCTGAATTATCCAACATGTGCGAGATAATAAGTTATCTAATGGCATGAAGGTTGCTTATTGTTGTCCATGCAATTACCTTATTCCTTTTATTTCCCTGTGTCTGTTGTCTATGGGGTTGGACAGCGTGTCATGTTCACAGTAAATAAGATGAAAATAACTTTGTGGTTTTCTCTGTGTTGTATATTATGTACATATGTGACTAAAGCAAAGCAACGCTATTGAGATTTGATGAGGATGATTACGTAAGCATATTGCACAATTTATTTAAATACATAGGGAATTGGAAACATTTGTAATTTTAACTTTCTAAATGTAATATCTGAGTTTTTTTTTAGGGCATTCGTTCGTTTGTTTGTTGCTTTTTCTTGTGGAACAAACATGTGTTTTGCTCTTCTGAATGGAGCTAGCTGAGTGAGGGTGTAGGAGTTAAATAGATGGCAGTAATACACATAGTTGGTTTGATGGTTCTGACGCCGATTTAATTTTAGTCAAGAAAAAGTCAAAGATGGCCTTAATTGATTTTGAATGAGAGAACCAACAGTCATGTCTCATTATTATAATGAACAATCGGAGTGTTTCTTCCTATAAAATAAATGATATTAGGACCAACAATGTAATTTTGCAAATCAAAGTTGGCTTTTACACTTCTTAGCACGAGTACAAATATACTAGTCTCTGGAAAATGAAATGAAATTTATATAATGATTTAATACCATTTTCTAAACATTGAAGTTCAATTTATAATGATACAACCCCACTTAAAAGTAGCCGTAACACCAAAAAATCAACAGGTAACTATTTTATTTCCAAAGTAATTCCACAAATCTTTTCTCGATTAATATTTTTTAATGACATTTTCTCCATTGTTTAGCAGATGGCAAGGCACAATATTGAAAAATTTTATTAAAAAATATTGATCCAGAAAAGATTCCTTGGAATTCGTTTGGAAACAAAACGGTTGCCTAATCATTTTTTGGTGTTACGGATACTTTTGAGCGGGGTTGTAGATTTTACGACATAAGTGGTGTAATTGCGATTAAAAGATATATAAAAGAAATCATTTGTATGTGAATAATACATAGAAAAGTTACTATATAAAGGTAAAATCAAACTTGACATAGAATAATATCAAATGCACTATATGAATGGCTAATGTTAGCAAGATAACATGGTTTTCTAACATCGATTACATTTAGAAGTAACTTCCTCAAGATATGTAGGATTTTTGTATTAGAGGAGAATTCATGAATTCGTCTTTCAAAGTAGCTGGTGTTTTGTCGATTCTAAAGTAAGTCAATAAATAAATGAATTCTTTTTATTAGTGCAGTAATTTAAAACCTGTATATATCAGCTGCAATATTATATAAAATACCTTTTGTTCTTAGGGGAGAAACTATAATTCTAATTCTAGCTTAATTTATTTCTTTTACTAATAGTAAATTTTGTGAATATTCATTTGTATAATTTTTTACATTATCTGTGAAATTTTTGCGACTCTTAAAATAGACAATAGCAAATTTTATATGGTGCATTATCATGTTCTTTTGCACGCAATCAAGACACCGGCGACTTATCCGCATCTTCCTACATTCAGGTTTTAGAAAAGGTACTATCCATAATAATTTTAATGTGACTGTATTAATTAAAAGTTTATCTCATTTAACAATTAATGTTTTCTTATGTGTAATTTATTTTGAGACTTATACGGACGGGCAACAGGGCTTTAGTGTGTTTGTTTAATCTCTTTTAAATATTTTCATCTAAGACCTTTATTTAGGCGTAGCTAAACCTGTAGCTAGGGTAGTACCTACATAATTTTATCACTAAACTTATGTATGTAGTAGTTACAGTAGCTTTTTCAATTTACTAACATTTCCTGTTCTTTCTTTGTCAGATTTCTTGCAGTTCTCAACATTTCCTCCATTTAGTAAGGCTTCCGTGACCATTTCCTCTTCTCGCTATCACCGCCACTTTCTTAGCTTCAAATTTCCATGTCTGTTCCGCCCAGGTACCTACACATACAAAATATGAAATTACATTTTTCAAAGACAAAAGAAAGCAAACAGCTACTGTGTGGGTGTCACATGGGCGATGATGCATTCAGTAATGGGCTTTTTGTACTTTAGTGCTAATTTAATCAAGGGAATTTTGGTTACTTTCTAAACATAATAGGTAGGGAGGGAGAGCGTGTACGGCTTTTGTTGTTAGTCATTTTAGTAGGTACAGGCACTTTGAAGCATTCTCACATTTCCAGTCACTATTTTGGGGGGTTAGTTGTGGAATTAAATTATCTCATTTTGTTTAGAAATTTTCAACTGAAAAAAAGTGGTTACTGTAATATTACAATTACAAAACTTACAATTTTATTATCAGTGTTTTTCTAAAATATTCGAAAATCATGCAGAATTTGTTTACTATTTTCAATTAAACCTTTAATTAACTGTAATTCATAATAATGATGTTAATTATGAGTAGTTCAGGCCAACTAATCCATAACCACCGCAAAAGAACCAACCAACCTTTGATGTCATGAATATGCCTCTTCTTTTGATCTCTGATATCAATGCCCAGTTCAAAACTACAGCTGCTTTTTAGAGACTTTAAGATTAATTTTGAGCTCTTCATCAATATTGAAGCTGTTTGCTCGAGATAAGGCACACTTCCTATCGTATTTATTTATAAACTCTTTTCTGACGGCTAGAATTCCCTGTTCTGCTTCCCCTTGACGTAATATCAGGAAGTGAAATGGCTGCCTGCTCTTCCTCAAACATACACACATGAGGAGATACATTAGAATAACAATCATTTGAATTTTTTAAATTAGGGATTGTAAATTATGTGTAAAATTCACTATTTGGTTAAATGTATATTTATGATCAAAAGAATTAATATGTTCCCTTGTTAAGTTGAAATTGGAATATTGTAGCTTTAAGCATGATGGAATTGTGAAATTAGGTTTTATGATATTTTTACATCAATAGTATTTAAAACTACATTTTTTCATTCTCGTAGCCGTCGAATGACATGTTGAAGTTTGTAGGAAGGTCAATCAAATTTGAAATTTAACTCATTTTTAATTAAAAGTATATTTTTTTATTTTGTGTAATCTTTATCAACTCATTCAATTATTAATTTAAAAGAAAAAATACAACATTTGACATTAATCTCAATTAATTATATTTTAACATCAATTATCAAATTTAAAAGTTTAGTAATGATAACAAATAACAAAAATCACAAAGTTTTTTTCAATCAATGATTATGTTGACCCTAACGATAGAGAGAGAGAGAGCTGGATATATCGGCCGATTCGTCAACACCAGTTCGAGGTTGATTGTATTTCGTCCATAGTGCAGGAGAAAAAATTTGAATGCCATTGTTGGAGCATAAAACCTTCCAGCAGCTCTTTTAGAATAAGCCTTGAGCTAATAGCTGATTAAAAGCAGCTAAGCTTATTCTACAGGGCTCAACACTGGATTGTTAACGTGGCAAGCGAAGTTGATGTTGGGACATTATCTTCCTAAAAGCATACGATTACATTTACCAGCTAAATTATAGAAACCAACAAAAACATGATACCAATTTCAATTGGCTATTATGTAACATGATATTTTTTAGAGAGATGCTTTTTGTTGTTAAAATTAATATAATACATTGCTAACTAAATAAATTTGGGTGTTTTTCCTAATTCTACAGAAATAGCCGAATAATTAGAGAAGGCTCCTTGCTAGGTACCTAATTTACAGTGCTCACCACAAAGAAGTTGGCTGATGTTACTTACAGTGAACAGCAGGCTTTCAATTATCATGTACCTAACATATAAGATATCGCATCCCTATAAATTAAACTCAGCTTGTTCGATAGAGATGTAGCTAGGGAGCTCGAATTAGGTTTTGGCAATTTTAATTTTCACTTTTAATTGATACAGAAATGTTATCTTATGAAATTGAGTTTCAGATTCTTAGCACAGCGACAGTTTGGAAATTATTTGCAAATATTTTCTTCTTTACCTAATTGAGGTAATTTAATTTTCGTAAGACGTGTTTTTCTGGATGTTCCAGATTACTCCTTTATATTTTTTCTGTTAATTTAAGTTACCGTTTTGATTTTTTAATAAAAAAACGTTCTTTTAAAATATTTCAGTTTTTCCCGATTGACTATGGATTAGATTGAAAATTATTAAATTGTTTTAATTTTACACGTTAACACTATATAATTTTTATTAAAATGAAATATAGAAATTCTTGGCGCCATAGATAAGTCACTTAGTAATTATAGAAATATAGGTCATCAATTGATCTATTTTAAAAATTCGTTGAAGTGACTTTTAATCTTAGTGTTATACAACTAATAGTAAACGTAATGCTTAGTCATGTAATTAATAAATAATACCAGCCTATAATGCTATACACATACTTAGACATTTTTAATTAGCTTTTCACGTCGTTAAAAGTGGCCCATTTTAAATAGTGGACATGATTAGGATAATAATTGGGTGTAGTTAAGTATTGTGCATAGTCAACTACCCATTTCTTATAAATGACCAGCGATTGCAATCTACTATACACCATGACGACAGTATCTATTAGGGAGTTTATACAAAATAATTGTGAGACAATGACATTAATTCCATTAAATAAACCAATGCCAGGTCAAGATACTGTTGAGTAACCACTGGCCGTCCACAAACCTGAAAATAAAGTCAAGAAAAACAATCAGTAAGTAAAACAATGGAAAAGAAAACAATTGTGGCATTTCTGTATACTGCACAGGGTTGGGAGACAGCATAGGCAGTAGTAACTCACTTACCCAGTGCTAATTTAAGACAATGGGTGTTACGTTATTATTATAAATTTTCTGACATAACAATGGCTAGGTGATAATTCCTATAGCTAAATAAATTACGTGGTGTTGCGAGCGTGCTGTGCTTGTCCATTCTACTGTGTTAGCCTAATGCATTATTAATGCTGTGTAATGTTATTGTTAATTGTCTAATTGTTTCTTGTCTATTACGACTGACATGAGTTGAGAGACACAAGATGATTGAAAGTTTTCTTCTGGCTACTCCGACATCGTCATCTTACATGTTATTTAGCAAAATAGACGATGCTACCTAATTTCACTGGTGGCTTAGTAATTGTATTTAAGTACAGTTGTTTGCATTCCTAAGATTATGCCCAGAAAAAACATGTCCTTGAGTCAGGTAACCACAAACATTTTTCTTGATAGGCGTCTTGTGGATGATCGGTCGAATGTTTTCATAGAAAATAATATGAGAATGACTCAATGCATGCTTGAAAAAAAGTAATGGTAGATAATAGTTTTTAAAATGAAAAAAAAGACATTGTTATTACTTTAACCACTAAAGGTTTACACATAATCAATATATAATTAACGGAAAACATTGTTTGTATTATGAATATGTATTTTAAAATTTTAAATTGAAGTATTAGTTAAATGACAGCTATAATTGTTTGGCGTTCATTATTATGTAATATTAAATAGTTAAATGTAGAATAATAATTTCAATGAGATATGACTGAGTGAGGCTTTCACTTTTTTCTTTAAGTGACTTCTTCAACTTGGCAACACATGGCTGTATTAAGGAACCAACTTAATAAGAATTTTTGTTTGACTTAATTTTACCAAACATAACATTATAAATTTACAGTTAATCAAATTATGCTAATATGGAATGCATTTTGTTGTTGTCTAAAATCTCTTTAATAGAAATTATATTTTAGTTTTCAATTTCTTTCACATATTAGCCTTGTTTTTATTTATTTATTTCAGCATTTCTCAATGTACTTTTCTGTACTATCTGTAATTTACTTAGCGCAACCAAATCGATTAGAAATCAATATTTTAACAAATGAATTAGGGGGATAGTTGCTATGTTTTGGTAGTTTGTAGTTAAGAAAATTGTTGTTTAGTTTTCAAAATTACACTGTTCTCCTACCTATGTACATTAATATATCTACATATAAATCAATCTAAAAATGTCTATTTTATATTTAAAAAAATACATTTAAGGTATTGAGATGAAACACACTTGTCAATGATAACAGAAATCTATATATTCTTCTTTTATTTTATAAATTTCAATTAATTCTAACTTTATAGAGCCAAGAAAGAAAACTGAAATAACTCCCAAAAACACACTATCTAAATTAGGAAATTATTGAAATTTTAAATGTGTTTCAATTAATACAGGCATTTCAAATTACTACATATTAACCATGTTCAAGGGACAAGCTTTGATTTCGGTCATATATTTTTGAACGCAGAAAAGTTTACCTATGTTATGTTCTCAAGTTGCTCAAAGATGAAAATGATGAGCGAGATTGTTATGGATGAGTCATGTTGATGAATCCGAATACATAAATTGTATGCATTACTTATTTACCTGTGTATGTATACATACAATTCTGAATCGACATAGAAACTTTTTGAACAATACAGTTTTGAGCAAGAGACTTTCTTGTAACGATAATTATTTTCATGACATTAACTCTCGCATGTATGTGGGATTAGAATACACATACAAAAGAAAAAAACGTTTTTTACTTACATATATGTATGTTGACTAAATAAAAAAGATAAAAAGTTATAATGATCATTCATAGATCATTGATATTGAACCGATCAGAATTTAAATCAATGTTGTATTTTGTTTTGTATAAAGTTTTTAATATACGGGGATACCATTTTCCTCTTTTTTCTAGAGAGACCCTAACTATTTTTTCTTATCAGTGCCATATAGAAGCGGTCTTTACTTTCTTTTTTTTGTTTTTATGAACGATCTTCTAGTATTTTAGTTTATTATTCGATAAATCTTTCAAATAAAATACATATGAATGATTTTAATACAGTAAACCATATTTTGTAATTATTAATTTATGTTTTTCCTGCTAATGGCAAAGAAAATGGAAACTTAGCTTTCCATCTTTGTGCAAAGTATTTTTTGTCATTGTTTCATTTTTTTAATAAAAAAAAGTTTAGTTGTACTTTATTATAGCTGAGTAAATTTGCTTGGCAACATTCTTGCCCGTTTTTCTTCACCCAGAAAGGAAGTGTTAATATTTATTTAAAATATTGCTTCTCTTTACTTTTTGGGTGGCGTTTCGTTTTTCTACCTTCGCGTTATTGGAACAGAAAGGTATTAGGATTGTAATTCGACAACTGAAATGAAGAGTTAGTTTATGTTCCTGTTCTCAGTGAACATAAAATAATTATGCACCTATTTGTTTTGTTATTATTTTATTAGAATAAAATTAATTAAGAAAATATTATGGAAACTTTGTATGGAGTAGGTACATCGCAAATGGTAAAAATATGTTCGGATAGATTTTTAGAGATTTTGCAGATCATAATTGAAGAAGAAATATAATTTGAATTAATATGCATTTTTGTTGTTGTTTTCTTTGTTATTTTAATTTCAAAGAAACAAAACTATTCAGTGTATCTCTTACACTTCCCCGTCTAAAAAATAATTGGTTTGTACAGCCCTATACAAGACATTGTTCCATGTCGTAATCTGGCGGTATATATGAATCAAGATTTCAGTAACTAATTAGCTATTTCTTTGACATTTTGATGTTTTTGAATCTGTTATTATTGTAATCGATTGTGGATTACTTTCCCTTGAATGAATCTGGCGAGGGCGGAGTAGACTTTGGCAATTGTCATAGGGGGTTATTAATTTACTACCTAAAACTAACATAAAAATGTGGAAAATAAATGCTGTCAACATAAAAAATATTAATAATAAGGAAATAGATCAGTTTATATTTTAAAATCTATTAGAATATGTTCAAATACATCATATAATTTTTTTTTGATAGTAGCGAATCAGGTAGATCTAAAAATATTTAGATAACGCGCTCTATAAATGATAGCTATGGGTGTCGGTCCCATCATCAGAAAAGTTTGTTCATTTTTGTTGAAATGTCTTTATGTAAAACTCTGATAGACTGCACTTATGTATGTATATGATCTTGTTGAAAATCCTGTTCTTTTCTTTATATTCTAGGTGCATCAGTTTTGGCCCCTTGTAACAATCAAATGTTCTCCAGATCTGAAATTCTTTCTCTGCTCCATCTATGTGCCTATCTGTATGGAGACCTATCACAAGCCACTGCCACCGTGTCGAGCAGTTTGCGAGCGAGCCAAGATAGGGTGCTCGCCTGTCATGTCCCAGTATGGCTTTAAATGGCCCAAGCGTATGGACTGCAGCCAATTTCCTGTGTTTGGCAACAAAGAAGGCGTGCTCTGCATGGACCGAAACAATTCGAAAACCTCGACAACGGCAACCCCTCCACGTCCGGATAAGAATTCTAAGGACAAGCAAGATCAAAGTGTCTATAAGCCCAATGGAGGCCCGGCAGTTGTTGTTACATTGGCGCCTCACACTGTCCGACGTCTTAGTTTTGATTCGCATGTTGCTAAGGACGACCAAGTTTCGTGTGATTGCTCCTGCCGTTCACCTCTTGTGCCGCTGTTAAAGGATGTCAAAGGTTCATCTCATAAGGTAAGAAACGTTTTTGTTAGTTTTTAAATTTAGACAATTATATGCTACTTACCAATGTTTTAGTAGTATCAGAAGTTACAATAAAAAAACTCTTCTATCAACATTAAATGTTGATAGAAGAGTTTTTTTATTGTACAACATTTAATAGAATATGTTCAAATATAACAAATTTTGTTATATTTTAACATATTCTATTAAATGTTGTATAATATTTTAGGTTAGCACAGGTTCTGTGGCCAATTGCTCTTTGCCTTGCCATTCGCCCTACTTTCCCAAAGCTGATCGCCAATTTGCTCCATTCTGGTTGGGACTTTGGGCTATTCTTTGTTTAATTTCTACGCTGGCAACAGTTGCTACGTTTCTTGTTGACACGTCCAGATTTAAGTATCCCGAGCGACCCATCATTTTCCTGAGTGGTTGCTATATGATGCTTAGTATTGGCTATATCATTCGGCTCATTGTTGGACATGAGGTAGGATATATTTTATATCAAAATTTACTTTTAGTTAAATTAGTTTCAACATAGATTGATTTAATTTCTTAAGGTGGAAATATCGCTATTGTTTTTGAATAGCCTATCTCGATAAGGGAGTTTTTTTTACATATTTATTTAAAATTCTATGAAAAAATCCTATTGAACAGCTATTTGTTTATGAATATAAAAGAGAACAATGCACCTTTTATTTTTTTAGAATCTGTCGTGTGAAAAGGACGCCCCAAGTGCGCCTCTCCACATCCGGTCCTACACCTCTGGACCAGCGCCCTGTGCTATCGTGTTTCTGCTGACCTATTTCTTTGGAATGGCCTCTTCGATATGGTGGCTGATGCTCACTGTGACCTGGTTTCTGGCCGCGGGACTCAAGTGGGGGAGTGAGGCCATCGACAAACATTCACATGTATGTCGACTATGCAAATAGCTCTTCTACTAAGATGGAATAATTCTGTTCCAAGAAATTGTTCGAGATATTTCTTCTAAAGCATTTTTCATTGAAGATGGTTGTTGTTAATTTTTATTCCCGTTTTTCTATTTTTAGGTGTACCATTTTATCGCATGGATGCTACCGGGAGCAAAAACAATTGGCGTTCTATTGATGACTGCTATTGATGGCGATCCTGTTTCCGGCCTTTGTTATGTCGGAAATTCCAGTTCTTTTCATCTAGTGCTATTTGTTCTGGGACCACTAGTTCTGTATTTGGTTGTTGGAACCTTATTCCTCCTCGGGTAAGTAAGCCATTGAGAATTCTAATCAGAAATTAAAGGGTAATAGGAGGGCTGAATCATAGATATTTATGAGCTGAATACTACATATA
Source organism: Parotoplana pacifica (assembly GCA_034780595.1). Taxonomy (NCBI): domain Eukaryota; kingdom Metazoa; phylum Platyhelminthes; order Proseriata; family Otoplanidae; genus Parotoplana; species Parotoplana pacifica. Next base: position 3,037 of record JAUYWI010061201.1, on the reverse strand, counting down.
AATTGTTGTCTATTCAGGGGTTTTGTGGCTTTGTTTCGCATTCGATCGGTTATCAAACTGCAAACTGATGTCAAGACGGACAAATTGGAGAAGCTGATGATCCGAATTGGTATCTTCAGTGTTCTCTACACGGTGCCCGCTACCTTGGTAATTGCCTGCCTGATATACGAACTGCACCAGCGCGAGACCTGGCAAATGAGCATGGCCTGTCGCTGCACCTCCTCGAAGGGGCGTCTTGTCATATCGGCCAAGCCACAGTACGCTTTGTTTATGCTGAAATATTTCATGATGCTCGTGGTTGGCATTACCTCTGGCTTCTGGATCTGGACCGGAAAGTCACTAGCCTCATGGCGCGCCTTCTTCCATCGCCTGGGTTGTGTAAAACGCCTACCAGTCGCTTCGCCACGTATGCTGTCCGGTGGTGCTGCTGCTGCCCTTGTGGGGAACGACGGCAACTTGAAGGGCATGGTAGGAACGACGGGCAGTGCCACTGGGTTCAAATACATGTCCACTCCGGCAACGTCGCATTCTCACTCACTGTCCAATCATCACTTCCCACAACGCCACGATAGCGGCACTTTCTACCACCAGTCTTCCCTGTCCATGCACCACCAATCTCAGCAGCCGATGTTGACGCCGCAGACAACTCCAGGGGGGCAGTTCAGCAGCGGCGGCGGTCACAAGTCTCGCCGTCTTGCGGGCTATATGAACTCCACTAACAACAATAATAACATTAGTTGTGCCTCGTCATCGCAACAGTTGTTGTCTGCCAACCAGCTCAACGCCACTATGGGTAGCAATGTTGACTCTCTGAGTGGTGGCTATTGTCAGGTGGATAATGGGAGTATTATCACTAAATCTTTATCAGGATATCAACATTCAGCAACCTCTAGGCTATAAAAATTCGGTTATTTATTATAATATACATAATATATGAGTGCCTACTTTGTACATAGTTTATTAAAAGATTTACAAAATTATAGTTGCTAGAAAGAATATCTATGGCATTATTAATATTCATATTGTTGCTGAGGCTGAAATCTTATTGGTTAATTTTCTGGCCAATATAATTTAGGGTAAGATATCTGTGAATAACTAACTGGCTGATAACGTCTTGATGCATTTTAATTATAATAAATGAAGAGACTGATAATCCAGATGTACATACACAATACCTTCCTGTAGTAGGATACTAATTTTTATAAAATGTTAATGGACAGTCTGTACAAAATTATCATATCAACCAATTGTATATAATACAACTAATTTTACTATGTATTTTGTTTGAAATATCTACCTAGATTATTTTATATTTATAAACCTATTCTTTGTTTGTTTGCATATTTATTTATTTATTGAAATCTGTTTCTTTCAATCTCATTTATTATTATGTAACATTTATTTTTCACGAATTCTCTTTTAATACATTTTAAATAATAGTCTAATTTCATAATATTCTTTATGATAAAGATACGATTATAAATGGGCATATTATTATATATAGGGGGTTTAAAAATGTCGTTTTTATTAAAACAGAAGGTATATATTCAATTATGAAACAGATTCATATACAGGTATGTTATAAAATTAACAAAGATATATGTAATAGTGTAGAGGTTCAAACAAGGTATTCCCCTTTCTTGTCAATAATCTTCTGAAGATACTCACGAAGCCGAATGAACTCTCTGTTCAATTTGAACCGACTGAATTGATCAAGGTAATTATCCAAGAAACTTACAATAGACTGTCTATCGGTGAATTCAATGTTTGCTCGATGTACCTCCATATTACGGAAAATAAAACCATTGCACAGATTCATATATGGTAAATACGGAGGTTAGACAATTCTGCCGATGTTGTTGTCTCGGAGGAAATCGCTGGTCTCCTTGGAGACATGTGGCCGCGCAAAGCAAAGTTTAAACATTTAAATTTCAAAAACCAACTATGCATAGATTTTATGTTCAAAGACATTTCCAATTTATACAAGTTTAATCAATAACCATAATATTTCACATTTCTACACACAAAAAAATAGAAATTCTTAAATTTTAATTATTTGCTTCAAACATAGAAAACGACATTTTTTAATATTCTTACTGTTTGCAGGAAAATTTTTCTCAGTTGACATTTATAAAAAAGTTGGACCTGAGTAAGAATCGGTTGACGTCTCTGCCGGCTAACTTTGGCGCGCTCACACAGCTTCGCCACCTGGATCTGCGAGGCAACCGCCTGTCCCACCTGCCGCCCTCATTTGCCGGCCTCACCCGTCTCCAATGGCTGGATCTCAAGGACAATCCGCTGGAGGGCCAGCTGGCCGAGGTTGCGGGCGACTGTGTGGATGTGGTGCACTGCCAGCAATGTGCCAAGCGGGTGAGTGGAGCAGTCCTGGGGGTTCGAAAGTTACATGAAAACTGACGCATTGCGTAAAGTAAAATGCATTGTTAGTAGAGACGAAAATCATGCTTAGCCACAGACTTCTGAGAGATTTGGTTTTGCATTTCCTTTTGATCAGTCTACAACCTCAGTAGCGTTTTGATCGTTAAAGGTGAATTGCCTGCTCTAAGTTATTAATTGGATTTAATATGAAATTGGAACAATGGCTGGTAACAATTGTACAAAACATTTTCTTTTCCTTTTAGGTTGTTCCGTATATGAAAACGGTTGAGGAACGCCTGGAAAGAGAGCGATTGGAGCGCCTAAAGAAAGAAAAAAGTAAGCGGCAGATTAAAACTATTGAAATATGTTTTCAGAAATTAATTCTGTTGGATCTTTTGAACCATGCAAAAAAACAGAGCACGGTTTTATATTGTGTAAATACATCGTGAAAGATAGGTGTTAGTTAATTTGGTAATATCCAGGGAAACCTAATGTAATTTTGAGGTAAATGTTTGATAAGAATGTCTGTATCCATGCTTTCATTTTAAATTGTTGTTAATATACACTGGAGTGCAAAAAGAATGACCACCCATATACCTAATAAATGTTTAATTTAAGCTAAGTAGAATAATGTTAAATAATCAATCAATTATGTGGTGGC
>JAUYWI010061200.1:0-27795 GCA_034780595.1 Parotoplana pacifica | reverse complement strand
ACCTAATACCTATAATAATATGCATAGAGTAATTGTTTTTGAAATTTCTAGTGAATTGATTTATATTGATTTTTATGCTGAGCCTAGTAAGCTATTTTAAAATTAAAAATTCCATTTTATTATAGAATTACTATAGCAGGGTGGAACTTCTTTTTTGCACTTTAGTGTACAATAAAATTATCTTGTATAGGTGGAAGCCCTCACTTCGCTCGCTCGTGATAGGTCCAGCTCCAGGAATTCCGGAATTTTAAAATTTTCAGTCCCATGGCTGTAGATAATATAGACCAAATGGAAGGTGGAAGACACTTGTCCATAACAGAAAGATGTGAGATAAAAGTAGCTAACACACAAAACCCTAGCGACTGTGTAGGGCGCTCGATTCCGAATTCTACCAGATGTTATGTTTTGAAACTATTTATTCCTTTAAAGTACCCAAACATTAATCAAGATCTCACCCTGACGGCATCCCAAGTCCAAGCTTTGTCTTTCCCCATTTTTGAAGCCCATACTCTACTGTTATGTATCTTCCTTTCCCATTCTTATTTTATAATTAAGATATTCTTTGAATGCACTGACACCTCTTACACTTGAAATTAAAGTCATGCGGATCCCTTGAAAACGTACTTTGGTAACAAAACTGTTTTCTATATTGTAATGTTGCCGAAGTATGAATAGATATATTCTGTTCCTTGAAAACTTAATAGCTTGCATTTATTTGAAAGCAATACTTTTGTATTATGTTATTTATCAATCATTTTTCTACACGTTTATTTATATTTATTTGTTTATACATTAAGTTTTCATAATGTTGTTTCATCAATATAATACAGTTACTTGAATAATAGAAAGTTTTGAAGAGGATAAACAGATCACTTTTTTGTCAAGTTTAATTTAATTTGTCATTAAGACAAAGTTTAATTAATTTCTATTGTTTGGTGTTCAAACTGTATGCTTACTATATGTATGTATGCTAATTCAATGTAACATGGTATGTATTCTATTTTAACAGTTGGTTCTGGGTATGTACTTATTTTTTATTTTGGTAGTTTGTTTATGTATTGGATTGAATATGCTATTTGAACAAAATCAAACTGTCATTCCATTTATACTTTTATTTGTACTTGTAGAAGTTATATCTTGACATTTATGAGCTGTAATTTTATAATATTTGGATTAATCTGTACACAATCATTACTATTGAAAAGTATACAAACTGAGAAATTCTTGTCATGATGAAAGAGTAGAGCTAAGGATAACTTTGTTTGATACAAGTCGTGTACATTTATATCTGTTTACTAAATTTCAGCCTAGTTGGGCCAAAGCAAGATACATAGTAACCCTTCTTTCCGAAGTTCATAGTTGTGTAATTCAATAAATTCTTTTTTCAGACACAATATAAAGGCTTTACCTCCAGTATAGACAGTGGGATAAATATACATACTACAAGATGCATTCATTATTTAAAAAATTTAAACACCATCATTTTGTGTCCAAATGAAGAATTGAGAAAAGAAATTTTATGTTTGAATAATTGGAAGTACATATGCGGATCCCATATATTTGTAATAATCAATCCATAAAAGTGTTTCATTTGTCAGATTTTCAAAGTTGGATAACTTAAGAACCCAGAAAAATGTTTCACTAAAATATTGTAAGAGAATAATGTTTGTGTCAGAACAGAATTATTCCAATGATGAAAATCATTATATTTGACCTATAAAACATAGTATGTGGCGTCATTATCGATTTTTTGATAAGCATAATTAATTCAGAATCTCAATAAATTTATGTTATTTTCTATTAATCATCATTGTTATTTTGCATTTGGAAAATCCAATTTTGCAATTCGAAAATGAGAAAGATCGGTGTTTTCATTAAATCTAAGCCTGTGAGCTAGCTAACCTTGCCAGAATATTATAAGGCTTTTGAAAATTGATAGAACTTTAATTTGATTCAACATAGCCTTAGGCCCTTATCCTTAATCCGTACTTTAAAATCCAACCATCTAGCGGGATCCAGTCATCTGTTAGATCAGTCATTTGTTAGAAAACATAATATTGATTTAACAAATGACTGGATATTGTGAAAGATTTAATATACATAGTCGTGTGGTTTTCAAAAAAGTAAAAATTCACTTTAAAAAACGATAATTGTAGAATTTATTCTTAGCCCTAATAGAGCATCAATTGATTGTTGCAACAGAGTGATGACCTTCTATAATACTTAATGTACTTCAAAACTGAAGAAGAAATTGGAATGATTAGTATGGTCCGTATAATATATGCAAGGTTTTAGTAGCCAAAAGACTTTGTTGAACTTTGTTGAATAAGCTCTGTAGTACAACTGGAAGTTCAATTTTAAATAATTTTTCTCTAACAAGTAATTTGGGATGTGAATAAAAGCGATTATTCATCATTGCTTTAGTATAAATTGTGCGTAGAATGTTGGCTGTTACTGTATATTTCCCAGCTGCAATTTCTTCCTGAACTTTGGTTAGTTCATTAACAGCCATAGTCATGGAACTGCAATATTTTTGCTTTGTCACATCCACAAGCCTAGCAATTAATTGTTGATGTTTTGTTGATCCTAATCGATACTGTGCTTATTTTTTGCACCATGTGATTTTGCCGTACACCATTCTAAACGTTTCCTTATGTTTACAGCGGACAATGGAGGTCGACTTACCCGTTTTCGTGGCCTAAATTACAGCTCTCGACGCATGGTGTTTGCTGTTTTATTCGAGCAGCGAAGCCGCTGTCCAAGTTGTCTGCTTGTTATCGTTCGACTTTCACGAATGGCACCAATTAACTGTTGTTGCTTCTCTGCATTTTTCACCAGGCTGGGTCGACCAGTACGACGTCTTGGTTGCAGAGATCCACATTCATGAATCTGACGTTTAAGAATAGCTGGAATATTACGAGAAATACCAAATGCTGCACATAACTGTTCCACCGATCCATCCGATGTTCCATCTGTTATTTTTTCATAATGCAATACAATTCATAATTTCTCACTTTCTCTTATCTGTGCACCTTGTCTGTGCGCCATTCAAAGCAAGAATAAAAATAATCAATTGTAAACTTGTGTATACCACAAAAGTTTAAATTGATAAATGAATAATTATGATTGGTTCAACATAACAACGAACAACTAGCCTATTACTGTTCTCCTACCCATAACTGTACTTGTCTGTATAGCATGCACACATACTTTTTACACAGCGGGTACATCACTTCTTCATTTTCATGTTAAATCAAAGTCTAGTTAACATAAATTATGTTTTCCTGACAAGATCTTTCTCCGAAAAATTGATAAATAAATAACTCCGAATGCAAGAAATTTAATTTAAAATTTCCCCCCTGACACCTTTCGGTCTTAATTCTTATCTTTCCGGAGTGTTTTCTCTAGTTTAGAATCACAATTTTATTGGGAGGGTAAGCAGCTCTGATTAAGGTATGATTAATTAGTTCTATTTTGTGTGATTTAATTTGTCTTTTTGTGATAAACTCATATTTTTATACAATTACTTTTATTAATAAAGCAAATTTACATCTTGGATTGATATTTTCTTAATTTGACTTGTAATATATACCCTTTTCATGTTTGTTTGATTTGTTATTCAGTTATTTTTATTATGCACACGTTTTAAAATACCAGAAAAAAATTATACTTTTCATGCTATTCTTGAAATGATATTATAACAAGGAGTTAACCCATTACGGATATTACTTCAACGTTGTACAACGTTGTATATAGTTCTACATCCCTACCAATTTAGCATTAATAGATGGGAAGAAATTGTGTAGGCACGGTAAATATTCCATAGAGCGGAAGCTGGTCAAACATAATGTTCTAAAATACGTTTTTTATAAAATATCTCAGAAGAAGAACAGTCACTAGAAGTTTATGGCTGTTAAAAATGTCAGATTACAATCTTGTTACTTATAATATGAAGGCTGTGCAAATTTTATTAAATTATTGCTACTATAATTTTTAACTTTTTCTTATAGTACGTTTTCTTACAAAATAGTTGAAAATGGAATGCACAAACAAAAGAATAGAGTTGAGATAGTTTATTACCTATGTATTTATATATTTCCTAAAAGCCTACAATTTTCTGAAAGAATTTTGAATAATTTTAACGGAGATCACTAACAACACTTTTTGAGTCCAGTGGCAGATACAGGGGGGGGCGGTCCAGGGGGTCCTAACCCCCTCCCCCTTTACTTTATTGGTGCTCTTTTTCTTGTAAATATATATTATATTTAGTATAAATGTATGCTTATAATATAATTAGACATGTCATAAATTATCTTTTTATTCCTTTTTAAGTTTTAATAATTTTCTTAATTTTTAAGAATCATAAAAACCTATTTTTATGTTGTGTGCCCAAAAAAAGTAGTGCCAACTTAAACTTTTTATATGCTCTTCCGATATTAGGACCCACTCCTTTCGATAATCCTGAAGTCACAGGAGTTTGTTTTAGCAAATATTATTTAACTGTACCTTGATTGACTATTAGTGTTTAAACTGGATGTATTTACTTGTTCTTTTCTATATCATGCTTTGAAATGTCTGTGGATTGCATATTGTATAATAAAAAGGATACCTACATATCTTATGATTTTTTAAAACATCTTTTTTGAATAATTTTCTGATCTAATAGCGATTCTGATTTATTTACTTCTTTCAAATATTTTCTGGATAGTCAAGTTTCAATGTCTATTTATTTATTACGAGTGATTAAGGAAAACAGAAACACGATATGGAACTTAAATTTTATCATCTAATGGAGGTGTGAATTATTTTATTTTGCATTAATTTTATTTGGTATTTAAAACGATTTTATTGTCACGTAAATCACACAAACATGCTTCTTTAAACTGGCACTAACAAATTTCATCTACTTCATCTTTACTATAGATACCTTTATTCTTCTATAAAAGACAACAGGTTATAGAATTACAAATCAAATATAGAATGTTTATTATACTCAAAGTATACACCAAGTTTGTGTCGAACAATACAATGTTAAATTTGTGTACTTTGATTAAAATTTGGCATAGAATAATTAAATGTTATGTATGTGTGTAATTGAGATTAATGTTATGAAATTAATATGTAAATTCGGTTTGAATTAATAGGTAGTTAATGATCAGTAATGGTTAAAAATTTTAAAAAGTGTCTTTTTGAGTGCCTTATCTATTCCATCAAAATGACTTTAATAATGTAACCTATTACTGAATTATTTCACTACTTCATGTCGATTTTTTTTGCAAAAATATTCAACTCTGTTAGGTATTTAACATAAAAAACCATTCATTTTATTATATTACAATTTTGGGTGAGCAAATGAGCATAAATTAGTTGAAAAAGGTCAATTTGAATATCAATTTATTATACCCATCATTAAATTGATATTCAAATTTATCTTTTTCTTATAAATATAATATTTATCCTTTTTCCCGGAAGTCTCATCATCATCATCAGTGCCGTCTCCTGTAGAGGTTGGCTACCATGATCCGCCACTTTTCTCTGCTTTGCGCCAGTCTCACTGCTTGAAGATAAGTTAGACCTGTACTTTCTTTGATATCGTCTATCCATCGTCTAGGTGGTCGCCCTCTCTTTCGATTTCCCAATTGCTCTCATTTTATTCATTGAAACCTTTAATTCCATTTCTTATTGCGTAATCTTTATTAGGTGTGGTTTTTCATAAAAAATGTACAGTTTAGTTTGTATGCTGTAAAGTTTTAGATCATCTATTTTAAAATTAGAAACCATTACATACATATGTATGTAGTTTAATCTGGATCAGAATTTCAATTATGTAGTTAATTTCGTTGCTATGCCTTGCTTGATATTCAAGTTTATTGTGCGAAACATGTTTTGGTATCCAATTTCTTGTTCGTAAAGTAGCTCTCAGGTTGTTTTAAATTTGTAAACCGATCACATAACATTTAGTTACAATTTGAATGCTAACTGAATAAAAAAATATATAGACATTCATATGCAGTTTGAAGATTTATGAGAATCAATTTTTTAAAGATAACATCTTACTTCGGTGCATTTTTGTCCATGTAAATAAAAGTCCATTAATTGTTATGTATGTAAAGATAAGAAAGAAACCTTTTATTTTTACGTTTTAGATTTTTGATTTCAGTATAATAATACACATATTTGGTGCAAATTGAGATGTAAGCTATTAATTATATATTTGGGTTATCAAATATATATTTTGAAATAGAATGTTATTTTATCATACTCTATTATTCTACCATTTAAACTGTCAATAATTTCTCCCCAAAAAAAACTTGTTACCCAGTTTTATTATTATGAATATAGGTACACATTTATTTCTATCCAGTTACGTGTGCTATTTTGTGATGTTATTATAATTTTCCAAAATTTTGTTTAGTGAAACTATTACGAGTATGATATATTTATGGGTATATTATAAATAAATATTTGGATGTTTTTCAGTTATTTATATTATAAATTTGTGTCTTTTGACTAGCCTATTATCGGGGCTGATGTGTTTTATCACAGGACTGATTTGTTTTACTTTGATAGTTTTTGGGAAATATTCCTAATTAGATACAGCCACCATTGAATCTAATTTTCCAAAATATTGTTGAGCAAGTACAAATATACATAAAGTTGTATTTCCTTAGATAATTTCCTGAAATAATTTTAACGGAAGTATGAACCATACTACTATTATAAAACATTTAACTTTTTTTCTAAAGAATGTAAGCCAATGTTTTTGATTTGAAGCCAATATCAATTGCACTGCTACAATTTATGTAATATGAACCTCTGATAGTTGAAGAAACTAATTAACCAGCATGGTGTATTTATTCAGAGGGCAGATGGTGATGCCGTAACTGAAGCAAATGCTAATAGTTTATTTACATAGTTATCACCATCAGGTGGGATTAACATTACTACTTAAATTTGAAACAAATAAATTTTTTTATTTAAAACAATGTCTGGATTTTCAATAATTTAGGTTTTTTTTCAGTTCTATTATATAAAGTATTAATAACTATAACCTTGACAGTAGTAGTAGCAGCAATAATTGTGTTATATACTTCTTCACAATTTTACTCTTTTTTTTACTAGAAATAAATCAAGTTAAATAAAACATCAGCTAATGCGATTGAAGAAAATAACTTTGAAAATTTGATTGTAAAGCATTTGAAATTTGGTCCATATTTGTGGAAAATTACCTCTTTTTAAGAATAAGAAAAATAACTATTGAGAAAAAGTAATATTTTTTATTCAATTCTCAGATTAATTCTCTCTTTGTTTTTTAATTGAAAGTATACATAGGACCTTTGTTTTGTTGTCAAACCTATTCGATAATAAAATAAATTAACAAACCAAATAGTGTAAACATGAAAAGAACAAGGTGTCCTGTTGTAGAATCTTTTTCTTTTCTTGATATTTTCTATCGCTAAGCCCAGAGTATCGACGTCTCCAAAAACCACACAATGGCAGATTGGTTGCAGTGTCTAATAACACTATTTACATTTTTTATTACAAGATTTGTGTTCCCGAAGTTTGCAAATAGCTGTACCTTGGTTCTAAAAAATAGGCAATTGTGACATTTATTGACAGTGAGTATAACTACCTACTCAGTTAAAATTGTCTTTATATTTTGATTCTCTATTTGAATGGTTGATTATTTTAACTTTTTCAAATAAATAATACTATTTATGATCAAAAATTGAAATTTAGTTTAACAAAATTTTAGTTTGCATAAAACTCCACAATATTGCTTCTAACAGCAGTAAACTGTAAAAGTAAATATGCGAAACTTGTTTACATCAATCAAAGATGGGAATGAAATTAAATAAATTAGATCAACATTAGTTTCAGAAATTTCATTTTTGTTAAAATCACAAAGGCATGGAACATCGATTTAATTGATTAATATCTCTGTATGAGTCCACACAATGAATATATCTAGATTTAATATTTGTTGGGTCAAGTTTCATTTAAATTCTTTAGTTAATGAAAATCGTATACTTCTAGTTAATTTGCTCATCAATTGGAATGGTTAGTTGGAATGAAGTATTGTTGTAATTTGTAAAAAGAGAAAAATTGAGTATTTTTGTGTCTTCAAATGATTGAAAATCCTTAAATTATGTTCTATTTTTGACACCTTAATTTTCAAAATTTTATGGGAAGGACACCAAGAGTCCAGTGGAGGAAACTCCTAGAGGGTCAGAAGCCTAAATATCAAGTTAGATTTGTGATATACGAATGTTTTTCTATATTTTGTCCCCCCAATCTTGAGAGTGTTCCGACGCTCCTGCTCTGCTATGTTACTCATGGATATTTCTAATAAAAAATGATTTTTTTGGCGCCTTTCAAAAGGTGATCCCCCCAAATAAAAAGTCTGGATCCGCGCTTGCTGGGGTCACCTGTGATACCAATAAGGATAAAAATATAATATTAAAATCTTTATTAAACTTGATTTGGCATATCAAGTATATTTGTAATTAAATGGAAAATCAAGTTTCAACAAAAATATCACTACATACGTATGTAGGTACTGTGATTAGGTAATGTTTTTAGAACAGTTAGAAAATGCATGAGGTGGACTATTTTTAAAGTAGAGAGTCCTAGCGTTAATGGAGTGAGGTCTATGGGTTGTAATTGTTGGTCGTGCGATCGTATGATCTAAGAACTGATCACATGAAACCCTCCCTTAGAAACCAGAATCTATTTTTTTATAGTTAAGAGTGCGCAAGTTTATCATAATTCATATTCCAGTCAATCTATTATTTGAACAAGGTTACAACACGGTGCTGTGTGTTACACGAAAATATTTTTGGCACTTTTTCTAGACGCTTATGTACCTATGCTATTCATTTAGAGTTTATCTACCTACATTTTAAATTTATGGTAGGCGATTAGGTATTTTTGGTGGTACGTAATGTGATTTCTATAAGGTTAGCATGGTGTATCGAAATTATTTTATAGATTATTGCTGAAAATGTGCAACTGGAGAAGAAAAATATTACTTAGGGGCGTTTTGTTGCACATATAGCTGTTCTGTGGATTCCACCCATGTTCTTAATTGAAAAAGCTTTTACACAATGTAAAAAAGATTAGCCAAGTCATCCTTGTCACCTTTTGTAAAGAATTCTTTACAATTGAATTAATTAATCATAATAATTGTCGATAGTAAACAAATAAATAATGCTATTCTACAAAAATTGGTATTACTATGCAAAAAATGGCACTGGCATGATACTGTAATACGATTTTTAAACATATCATATATTTCATAGGTAATTTAAATTCTTATACTTAGATTTTTTCAAAGGTCAAAATAATTAAATTTACATCTTACCTATGTACTTCATTTTTCTAAATATCTAGGTTTGTTCAGATTCAATTTACGCTTAGCTCAAATAATTTGAACAAAGTCTTGGATCGGTTAGCTAATATTGAATTTGGTAGATATTTATCCATTTAAATTTGCAACTACTCTTAAATTGAAACGCTAGATTGCTTCAAAGCTAAACAGTTAGTTTCTACACATGGAACAGTAAATATACAAACATTCCACTTTCTTTTAGTATCTGTCTTCATAATAGTGGCAATAACATGGATACGCTTTTTATCATTATCAAAACACTGCTGATAAGTTCGATTATAGCGTATCAAAATATAATAGCAACAAAAACAACCTTAGCAAAGCTTGAATGCAATGTGTATGGTATGGTGACAAAATTACTGACCGTAATGTTAAAAATACAAACACCGAATTGACTTTTATTTTTACTACTAAGTAGACATTTGACTAAAAGAAACAAGGTTGAAACTATTTTTTCTATTTATTCTAAAATAGTAGTTGCATTTATTAAAGGGTACACAATTTGTAGATTCATTGTTATTTTTATTATTAGTGTGAGAGTAGAAATTTAAAAAGAAAAATAGATAGTTTTGCTGAATGAAAAAGTTTATTTTTTATTGGTACAAAATTCTACAATCATATAAATCCACTGTTTTTGTTAAGTGCCGTCACTGAATTCACACATCATTGACCATGTTATCAGCGACTTTGAGGAACCGCCTTTATTTTACATGAATGCCACAGTTTCTAATACTTTCTACATTTATCTTACCTATTCTTAATGTATACATATTTACACTGATTATTTATTTTATGACGTTTTTATCATATTTTTCATTTATTTTGTTATATTTGTTTTGTGTGTTTATTTAACTCTTGCATTATAGAACATCGCACTGAAATAAGCAGATATTGGGGAATATTAAATGTTTTGACGAAGTGTTAAATTCAATAGATTATGATAACAATAAATTTAGTTGTATTCATTAACCGATAATTACTGATGACATGTCTTTTTATTTACAAATGATTTAAGATTATTATTCATCTTTTTTATTTATATAATTCCCTTTTTAGAAGTGTGAATAAAAAATCTATGTTTGTTAGCTTTTGTTCATGTAAAATTGGATATCGGATGTATTTAGTAATTATTTTATTTTGTTTTATGCGATATAAAATTGATCATTTATTGTCTATAGGTTTTAAACAGAGCCCCTTTTTAGAAGTAAATGGATGAGATTGACCACTTCGTCAAATCAAAATATCGATGTCAAAATAATTTCTGTTTTGTGTTTATTGGTCCCGTTATGCGTTTCTTTCTAAAATTAACAAATACAAAAATAAATAAATTTTTCATAAAATTGATCCCAAAATGAATAATGTTTCTTGTTGTAGGAGGAGTGTGGCCGTTTAGTGATGCGAAAACTTTTTGTGAGCCACCTTGTTGCTGGCACTTGGAATTCACAAATCTTCAGAGATGATGCCAAGAACACTCGTCTTACCCATGTTATGTACACTTCAAAGTCCCAGAACAAACCTGCTATTAAAGAACTCCATTTTACAATGGTTTGGTTACAAGGTAAACTTACAATTATTTCATATATTCGTTTACATTTTTACCTAATTAAAATGATATCAGTACTTAAGTGTAGTAAACTTTTTTCAGGTTATATATTTCCAGACCAGGCTAACGATGTTAGTTCTTCTTTCCTGTTGGATGATGCCACTGGTCGAATTATTGTGCGTTTGTTGCCCAAAGCATCAATTTCTATTGCTGGAATATGGGATGAAGAGGCTGACAGTAGCAATACTTCTAACATAATTTTGAAAGTGGGAGATTATGTTATGGTGATAGGTGAAGTACATTTGGAAAACAATCAAGTGTTTGTATTTGCTCGTAAAGTAATAACTTTAAAACAGGACTATGAAGCAGAGGCTCAAGTAACATGGCCATTGGAAGTTATTGAGATGTCTGAGAAATTTTTTAACACGTCAGGAAACTCTTATGAAACGCTTTGAAACAATTTAACGGTGGGACTGAACGTTTATAGGCTGTTCCTGTGTGGTTTTTATCCCTGTCTTTTAATTAATTTATTTTCGAATGCGATATTTGATATATCTTGTGTTTAAAATATGTAATATTAGGAAATATAAATGTACTGCGATGAACAACTTAAAATATCTGTAAACCAATATGCCTTGTCATATATAGTATGCTAAATATTTAACGATACTCAATCGAACATCATACAGTGGTTTCGATGGATACTTGCATTTAATGACTGAACTATAAACAAGAATTTTTCCCTAAAATCAAATTTTACAGATACCTACCTACCTAAAAGGTAAAATTCGTTGATAGCCGGACAATCCCTGATTGCATATCCCGACAAGATTTGATCAAATAAAGTAAAATTAGCTGAAGTGCTGCTCAAGAATCCAACATGTTTAAAGTATTCGATATACACTTTAATGTTTATATAAGTTTGTAATTTAACAGTATAAGATGTTTATTTTCAGCGTTTTTTGAAAAAGTGTTGGTTAATTTATTATATATAAGTTTTTATATTTATATCGTTTGATTTATTTCGTTTTGTAAATCAAATAATGAAGAATGATGTTTGAGAGTAGCCACCACTTGATATAAAGTGGCTATTTGACAATCTGCAAATATCCTAATTATTTAATTATTTCACCTTTGAGTTCTTTTATTTATTATTTTAAGAGACGAATGCTGATTGAAGATAACATTAAATAAGCTTCAATCTTTTTAAAGTATCTTATTATTTATTTATTTCATTTGACAAAATTTTATAAACATCAAATACTGAAAGACCTGAAAATGTGTAATACATTTTCATTCTATTTATTATCAGGGAATGAGTATTTTTATTCTTTCAACCCAAATATCATGGACTGATTGGGTTAAAATTTGGTGCATTGTACACAGGAAAGATTAATTGCTAACGGGGAGTTGTTTGGTATATTTTATTTAAATATTATTATTTATTAATTTTATACCCGATTGCTTCTTAAAAACAGCAAAATCCTTCTAAAATCGTTATGTCTCAGAAAATGAATTACTTTCAAGTTTGGGCTGATCACAGACCTATTATTGTTAGGTACTAATTATTAAAAATATTATGTATGACGAACTTTTAAATAGAAATTGTTAGTGTTAGTTTAAACTCCCATTTTGAAAAAATCTATAGCTTTTATTTTTAAGGTAACTGAGTGTGATTATTGTTAACGTCACGGCTTTATTGAATGAATATATATATATAATTTTTGTTTATTAAAATGGTAACTACTTATATACATACTAAAAATGCTTGTAACATGTTGAGTTACTATAGAATGTTTGCTATTTCGCTATCTTCACACAGGCAGTGTTGGTTTTTATTGGTCGTTATAAATTTAGTTTGGTGCTAACCAACAAAATTTGTGCTCGACTAATTTTCAACTTGTTAGGAAAATGGGAGGGAGAATTAGGAGAACTTCAAGAGGTGGGAAGGAGAAATCTTGCACAGTTTAAATAAATAGCAAATAGGTGGTGTCTCTTTTTACAAAGACGTCAATATTTGGTATTTATTTGGCTCGGTCTTCACTTGTCAGTTATATTTGCTTTTTTCGCACAGACCATTTTTGGAGTATCTTTATTAAAGAAACTAAGTTGTAATTAATAAATAGCAATTATGGATCCATCTATTTCTCGACCATATTTGGACCCAACATTTTCTCGAAGTCTGGTGAAATTGATGCATCCTCCGATTTATCCCTTGACTGAGAAGGGTGCCAGAAAACCCAAATGTGCTCGATGTCGCAACCATGGAATGGTATCGTGGCTTAAAGGACACAAAAGACATTGCAGGTAAATATCAATTAATCTCAGGGACTCTAGTGGTTAAATTGAAATTTAAAAAAAAAGTCACATTTGGTAGGATAATAGTCGCACAAATTTATTCACCGCATTTGCCAGAGTTGGCCCTTCTGTGGCAGTGGGGTCCATGATTTTAAATGTAAATCAAGCGAAAAATATGTATGTGACCAAATGCTTTAAAAATATGTTATTAAATAAATTTAAAGAGCGATGTAATATGCTGGGTTAGTAACAATAGTTTAAATGGTTTATTGTGCAATAAAATAATTTTGAAAATATTTCTAGGTACCTATGAAGTGCTGTAATGTGTTCTTATTTTGCTTTTACTGCTTTTTGCTTTTATTCATTATCATTTTTACTCAGACTCGTTTTAGATTTTATGTGTCTAAAATAAGAACAAAAATATATATGCTAAATTTTGTTTTAAAAGTGAATTTGAATAAATAGTAAAATATTATTTTTTTAGTAGCAGGTGGAAGCTGTTTTAATAATGATGGTCTATAGTGCAGTATATATTTCGTTTTTATTGAAAATCGCTCTTTTATTCGCCTTTATCTATGTAGTTACAGTTACCAATGTGGTTTATTTATTCGCACTTATTTCTGTCTCTATTCAGCGCAGTAATTGTAATCTATTTATATATTAGTTGTAGCTTAGATGAATTCCTAAATCTTATTTATATCTGTAAGTAACTTGGGAAATCTTTGTACCTTACTCGTGCCCAACTGACTGTATTGTCAATATCTTTTCTATACGACTTTGAGGTATACATTCACATCATCATTTGTATTGATGTTTTCAATATCGTTTATTCTAAAAAAGTGATATAGAAAAAGTAGTTGACAATTTAGTTCAAATATAAATAGTTAGAAAGGAAAACTCGTATCTATAGGCTTAGATGAATAATAATATTTTTTGTATACGACTTTTACTTTTTAACTATTTATATTTTGACTAAATTGTCAACTTTTTTTGCTTTCTTCTGATACCACTTTTTATATTACGTCTTTGTCTATGCGACTGTTTTTATCAGATTAATTATATACGACTTGTTACATTACGTTTTTTTTAAATATTACGACTTTCTGTAATGCTTTCTTCAATAATATGTGGTATTTAAATTATTAAATTAAATTACTCCATTTTATTTATTAAATTTAAGATTTTTGTTGCGTACGTTTTGAGATATATTGCAATTTCTTTAAATTAATGCCGGTTGTTGTTTACTTTTTTTCAAACTTTTAGTTTCAAAGAATGTACTTGCGCCAAATGTAACCTTATTGCTGAACGTCAGCGTGTAATGGCCGCCCAAGTTGCACTAAAACGTCAACAAGCAGCTGAAGATGCCATTGCTGTTGGTATCAGGAGTGCTAGTACTGCTGTTAGTGCAAGTACAGAGCGTCATGATTCGAGCTCGATGAATGCTCTGAGTTCACCGTTCACTTCTTCTCGTCTTCCTATCCTCACTCCAGGTCCATTATGGGGTCCAGGGACAGTTACACCAGCCATTTGTGGACGTAATGAAGAATCAACATCGCACCCAACCCTATGTTATGATGGTCTTGTGAAGACAGAGGAAAAAAGTGAAAATATGCAAGAAAGCAACTGTGGCGATGATCGATTTGGTTATGATATGAGAGAATTGATGGAGCTTCGTAATACTGAGGGGGATGGTATTGAACATACAGAAACTAGTGAAACAGAATTCAGGGAAAACATTCCTAAAGATACAGGTAAATCACTTATTTGTTAGATGCATAATTATTTGGTGCAATTAATTATAGAGATTTATTTACCGACCCCCTTAAAACATAATTCCCGAGCACCGATTAGAAACATTTTTAGTAATAAACATCAATAAGTCCGGGTTGAAAATCACGTTATCTAGATTAGGACTTGCTATATATGAAATTTTTTTATTAACCGTGTTAATCTTTATATGGTGGCTACATATTCGTATGTTAAAGTTGTGTAACCCTTTTATTTTATTAATTGCCCCATTAAAATATCAGAATTAGCAAAATGAACAATTTTTGAATTTTTCTGTAATATTTTTTTTCAGAAAATTTCTATTTACTTAAACATTATGTTGGATTTGAACCGTTAGAAATCTAAAGCTCTAAAGCTCAGCCTTCTCTATGGGTTTTATAGGTTTGTTGAAAATATACCATTTTGAGCCCTTCTAATATAAAATGAAATAAACTAAATGAAATTGACTAAATTCATACCATTTGGTTATACACAAATGGTGATTACATTTGTGTCAAATTTTATCAAAATCGATCAACTAATAAGACACATCATCTCAAAATTTAGCTTTTTATTTTGATTCTTCTTTTCCTTCTTCTCCTTCATCACCAATATCCTAGTCTAAACATCAACCGATTTTAATGAAATTTGGTACCAATTAAAAATCTGTTTTCTGATATTTTGTGGATGCCAATATTGCATAGCAACAAGGATTTTTTTACAAATTTATCCATATAACAATTGTTTTATGGGTCCATATGAAATCTTAGTTACCATATACGATCTTTTCTCTAATCAATTTTGAAATTAGCAGCTGTTGCTAGGGACACCAATATGCCATAGCAACAAATTATCTTTAGAAATATTTGATATTTGACCATGTAAAACCTTAGTTACCATATATAAATTTTTAATTTGTATAGTTTTCTCTAATAGGAACTGTTTCTAGGGACGCCACTATTACCAGAAACAATGATTTTTACAAATTCATTCCACATAACAATGCTTTTATGCGTATTTTGACCAGCAACCATAAAAGTTAGACATCGAAATTTGTCATACATTATTTCTAATTCCTTCCTAATTCTGAAACTCTAATTTTATCAAGATTCGATGTTTCGTTTGAATTTTAAAACCTTTTAAGTGATTTAAGAGATTTGTGTTACTGAGTGCCTAATGAACCTACACTCCAACTTTAAAGCAAATCGGATAAACTAATTTTTGGAACTGATGACGTCATCGGCCCTTTATCGATTTTTTTAAAAGATTTCTGTGTACCAAATTTCAGCCAAATCCATTCACGGGAAGTATGAAATCCTACCCCTTCCCCCGCGATCTATGTGAAAATATGTTAGTTCCCCAAGGGTTAATTAAGACCATAAATATTTGTTTCTCCTTGACACTATTTCGAGTTAGAAATGTCTAGTTTATACGAATTAGTATACACAATAATAAAATAGCTAACCGATATCTCATACAAAAAATACAGCATTTTAAAAACCAGAGATTTATACAAGGTGTCCATCATGTGAGAAAATATTGAAATAAATTAAAAATCCAAAATTTATATACAAAATAAGAGTCCATAGAATTGAACCTGCCTAATAACTGATTCGGCAGAACACTATACACACATCCCAATATCTATCATAATAAATATGCAACAAATATGACACCCTGTATTTTTAAAATAGCAAATTGTTGGGAAATGACAATTAAAAATATACATACATCAGGTATAAAGATGTGTGAAATTAAGAGAATATTTAAAGAGGTAGTTTTCCATAGTAATAGAAAATGGTCATTCTGACCATTATTGAATTTTAAAACCATAGAATTTAATTTAAATGTTAACTACGAGTATCTATCTATCTAAGTAGTTACAAGTAGGTATACTTACATTTATATTTTTTACGCGACCAATCTTAGTATACGTATAAATTAATTATATTATCGGTTACATTTTTTAATCATTCTATGATTTTTGTTAAATTATCATCTGTAATCTTGAACCAAGGATATTGATTACGTCTATTTTTATCGAAATAGCTACAACAAATTGATAAAAAATATTAAACATATGAATTTGTTTCATTAATTAAAAGATGGTTATTTATGTGTTTATTTTTACCATTGATATTTATTTCTTTTTTAACGAGAATTTAACCAAATTTAGTGAGGGTAATGAATGTTCAAATGTCAAATTTGTCACGCTTTTCTGTAAATTTTTGTAGAAACTTTTATTTTATTGATTAGATAAATATATAAATATATATACATACATTGCATATTAATATTAGCCGTCATTAGTTATTCACCATCATATAGTTCAGTTGAGTTATTCCTTACTCTGTTTATTTTAGACGATTGATTTCATGGAATTGCATTTTTGTTTATGTTAGAGTGTCATAATGTAATTAATTTCAAATAATTCTGAGCATGTTTCTCAACTGAAATATTGCTACTGGATTTTAACCATTTGGTTTTGAATTGACTAGTGAAAATTTGTTTTTTGTGTATCTGTAAAAAAATAATTAACATAATCAACAAATAGAGACACATCATTGTTAGGATTTACTTGTTGTTTCGAAATTTAAACCTTTGTTTTTTAGTATGTCATGTCCTTGGGGAGGAGGTCATGACTTCCCTAGAATATCATACTTCTTATTTGCATGAAATTTGGTACACTTCACAGGTAGTTACCTAGGAAAGCTTACAAGAATTGAATTTTTTCTAAAAAAGTACATTTTGGTCAAAATTCACTTTTTCAGAGGGCCATCCGGTGACTATGGGGTTCGACTAAAATATGCTACAAAAGATCCGCAACAGAATGTAGTTACGTCAGTGCCAAATTTCATTTAAATCGGTTGAACCGTTTTTCCGAAAATGAAGTGTTAATCTATCGGAGAATTTGTGTTCAAAGAAAACACTATCACAATTTTTTTAGGAGATTTAACCCTTTGGCGAATTAAGGGCGTGTGTGCGGTGGGGGGGTTGGGCACCCTCTAAAGTTTTTCAGAATTGCTCAAAAATGAAATTTGAAATCTGCCTACCAAATTCTCTTGCGGATTTTGTAACATCAGTTTTTGTGTGACCTCCCAAGGTCACATGATGGCTCTCTGAAAAAAATAAAGTTGGTCCTAAAATCCAATTGTTCTTTTTACAAAAAAACAATTCTGAAACTAAATAGCAGTAGAAGTGATTAATTTTGGTAGATAGACTATCAACAGTATTATATTTTGGTTTTTGAAAATATTGATTTTTGTGACCAGCATACAACCTGAGAGCCAAAAAATCAATAATTTTTATTTTTGAATTACATAAAAACTGCTAAATTGGTTTTCAAATTTGTGGAGGTTACTCAACACTATATTGCTACCAACTGTAGAAAATTTCATTAAAAAATGTTGCTCGAAAAAAGTTTTATATTTCACCCAGATATGAAAAATGGAAAATTTAATTTCCTAATAAAATATGACTAGTTCATTGAAATGCCTTAATATTTGGAATGTCTATTCTTTATCAGGTATGTTATAAGTGTGTCAAGTAAAAAAATCATAGCTTTACCAAAGTCAGGAATTGAGGTCCACTGATTTTGGGATCCGACCTGGCCGACTTATTAAAAATATTTTTTTCTGAAATTCAATTTTAGGGCTGGAAATCATTCCACTATAATGACCTAGAAATTATAATTAGCAATTTTTAACAAATCAATTTTTACGGACCTGCCCCACTATGTTGGGCCTCATAGACCAGCAACCATAAAAGTGAGGCATCCACATTTCTAATATGTTATTTCTAATATCTTCTTAATTCTAAATCTCAAATTTGAGTAAGATCGGGTATTTCGTTTAGATTTTAGAGCCCTTTAACTGATTTAGGGCAAAAATGTCGATATATTTTGCCCCCTCCCCCCAAATCGATAATCAATATTTTTCATAAATATTTATGTATTTGTATTAGTGACCATACGCAACAAATTTGATCAAACCGGACAAACTTTATTTTTTGGACCTGATGACGTCAACGGCACCTAGCTGCCCCCTTATCGATTTCTTTCAACTAAATCTTCTCTTTCGATAAATCATTCCAAATTTCAGCCTAATCCATCTACGGGAAGTATGAAATTCTAAGGGAGGGGGGCTTTATCCACAAAAGGGTTAAGTCAGCAAGTCAATTCACTTATTTTTGTGTTTACATATAGATTATTTGAAAAAATATTTGAATAATTTTTTGATTTAGCTACTATTAAAACTTTTAAACAGATGGTTCAGCTCAAATTCTAATTATTTTAATTTAATCTGAACTCAGTGACGTAATTTTAAACAACATGTGATCCTAGCTATATTTCAACTGCCGTTCACCAATTCACCTGTACAGATGATATCTTTTGATACAAACAAAACTAGTGCAATAAAAATATTCTTGTTGGTTAAAATAGATAATAAATTTTAAAATCATTGAATTTAAAAAATATCACATATTGTTCATAATTATCAACTTCATAAAATAATTAGACAATAATACATATAATAATTCATCGTTTGAAATTGCGAATAAAAATTATCTTAAAAAAGAATTAATAAATAAAACTAAATTAAGTTTTTGATTCTTTTTCTGTCATGTAAATACATTTTATTGAAATTATTTGATTGGTTACTAATGATTTTATTGTTGTTGGTTAGTGATAGATTTTTTTTTTAAATATTGTCTTCTCCAAAGAAGCTTTTTGAATTCACAAGTAATTTGAGTCAAATTTTAGGCAACAATTTAGTTTAGCCATCAATATGTTCAGTCTGTAAACTGGACGGTGTCTGGTGGTGTAAACGCAGATTTTCGTATCTGAACCAATTCAAATTTATGTACCTACTACTCGTAGCGAATGTCTATCATAGATATTTTCGTTGCTAAATGTGTATCATTATGAATTAGTTCAGCTATTCTCTAATATTAAAATTTTTATCGGAACATTTACTCTTACTCTTTAATATTTTTTATTTGGAGTGGCTAAACTGTAACATGTTTATAAGAAAATTAGTAAAAGAATGGTGTATGTACCTATCTACATACAATAATATAAACAATGTCCACATATTATTTATTATCGGTTAAAAGTTTACAGTTTTGTAGAAAATTAAACACAGAAAGTGTTTTGTTTTATTTTCAATTTTCTTTAACGTATTGTTTGTTTTCCAACACTAAAAGTGAGCATATGGGCTGAAGAATTTGGTAATGTTGAAGATTTCATTCTCATGTTACAATTTCTGTTAATAGTAACACAAAATTAAGTTTTCTTGTAATCTTCAGTTTGTTTTTGTCACAACACTGGATAATATGTCAGTTTAGTTAAATTGTTTAATGACATCTGCAGGTATAGACTTATGTAGTTAACTTTCCTTCACTAATATTATTTCTTACTCTTTAGTTGTTTATGTATGCAAACATTTTCATGTGTCTTTTATTGTGAAACAGTAAATTAACATAATGAATAAATAAAGAGAGTCACTATTTGTTGAATTGTTAAGTTATTTAGAGATGCATATATTATGTAGTATACTTACCTAATTTAAAGTGGAATAATTATTTTAAAATGAAATTGCACGTCAAATCAATAACAAATCATTTAAAAATTGGAATCACTGTAACTGCTATTTAACTTTTTCTGCCTATATGTATAACAAAATTGGATATCTTACTTATTTAGTTCAGTATATAAGAGCTCTGCCGACCATGGTTAGTCTATAGAAATTGATGTTTATGTCAAATTAATGATGATTTCGAATGACTTATAATTTATTTTTACATAAATCATTTTCAGTGGTTTTGAATCATTTGTTATAATCCTGTTAGACCTCGCTTAAATTAAAATACTTCCCATGGGCTAATTAGGCTGATATACCCCATATCATATGAGGAAGATTCCCATTAAAAATCGATAGTAGGCTTTAACTAAGCACCACTATGACGTCATCAAGTCAGGAAATTACCTAGTCAATTTTTAGTTGGCATTACTTTCCAAAGCCCGACTAAGATTAAATTCGGCATACATATTCCTTGAAAAAAGTCAAAATCAGTAAAATACTTTTCAAGTTTCGCATGTAGATTTTGAAAGGCATGAAACAACATACATATTTCGTTAAGTTTTTTAAAACAAATTCTCGAAAATGACCGAATCGTTTTGCATTAAATTTGGAACCTGTTTGCCAAATTCTCTCGTGAAGTTCTGGTAAGAAAAAAATTTTGGGGACTGATCGCCTTCCCCAAAGGTCACGTGATTACTCTGAAAAAATGTGTTTGGGCCAAAGTTGCCTAAATATACTTTTTGCGAAAATCAATCCTGAAGCCAAATAGTTATACACAAAATTAATTAGTATTTGGTAGACTATTGTTGGATTTTTGAAAGTATTGATTTTATGACCAGGGTGAAATCTGAGAGAGAGCAAAACAAATTGATAGTTTTTCTTTTTTGAATTACACAAAAACCCGCAAATAGTTTTGCTTTTAAATAATGCACATTGAAAACTCCACAAAAGAGTTCCTTTAGTGATACAATTTTTCTTCATATCCTAATCGGTTAAGTGTTTTCGATCAATCTGGCATATGTATGATGATTCGTAGTGCACTTTATCTCCTTCCTGGTGACCACGAGGTATCAATGAATTTTCGCTGTTTTCAGTACATGACATTTCAGAATTATATTGTACCGCCGTTATGACGTTATTTTCTTTCAAATTATGCTCAGTATGAATCAAAATATATGTCATAACATGGTATATGTTAGATATACAGAAATTTATTAGTTTTGTTAACCAAAGCAGAATAAATACACAATAATGTATCTACTTCAAATAATTACTGGCGATATCGAAACCAGCTGGTTAATCCAATTTATCTGTTGTATCTAAACTGATGTAATAAGATATCTATTGACTGTATTATATTGCATTATGTATTTTGAGTAAACATCTGTTAATCGATTTGAATTCTATTTGTATGTATTTTGGTGTTTTTTGCTTATTTTTCGTAATCTATAATATCTCTATATTTTATTTTTAGAATTTATTAGACCATCGGCCTGTAGCTCTCCCAGTTCAAATCTTGGTCCCTTACATCATTTCAACTCTTCTGGTCCAACATCACCTCATGATGCCGATGTTTCCTCTTCTCCGTCTCCAACTAACGATCAACCTACTTGTGATAATTCTACAGATCCAACGGCTTTCCCATCCAGTTCACTTATGACTGAGTCTTCATTTTCTTCACACAACGATGATACCAGTCGACAGTTAGATAACTTCACTGATCAACTTAGCCCATCAGATTCAAATCCGGCCAATATCCTACAGCGCCTATTCCCAGGTCAACCCAAAGAGAATTTAGATGTTATTTTACGTAATTGTGATGGCGATATTTTGAAAGCCATTGAGAAAATGATGTCTTCAAAATCCGCATCTGGCTTATCAAATTCTGATTCTATTATTGTAACTTCCAAAACAAGTTTTTCCTCACCATCAAGCCACCACCATAAATGCGAATCTCAAAGAATGACTGCTACTCAACCAGCTACCCGTGGATCGCGTTTTTCTCAACCCACTTCGGGCCACGGATTTCCAAATTTTCCATTTCCTTCCGGTTTGTCATCAATTTTTCCACACGAATATTCTTCAACTAGCATGGGTACTGCCGGAAATTCATGTCTTCCCGTTTTCCCTTTGCACTATTCTGCGTTGCCATTTTCTCACAGCTTAAACTCACTTAATCGCTCAATGGTAAAGAATTATCCGATTCCAGGTAACCTTCCTCGTGGTTATTCTCCTTATCCGATGGGATTTATGACACCGTCAACTAATAATTCAACAACAGTTACAGGCGATTTAAATTCAAATTTTCCACCACTTCCTCCTCCACCACCACCGCCCTATTTTCCATTTGTGATCTCAAGTGTTGGCAGTGATATGAGTTCTAATATGTCATCTAACTTAACTCCCCAATATCGCCATGGCAGCAGTACACAAAATTCGAGTTTCGATGCAGCAGCCGCTTTTGGAGGTTTATTTCCTAGCTGGTCTCCTGCTGCTGCCCTTATGCACATGGGCAATGCTGGAGATCTCAAGATACCAAATAAACAAAACTCAACTCCACTTAACTTACATTTACCTATTCCACAACGAAAATAATAAAAACATTGGTCGAAAATTTTGTTGGACGTTATAATCTCATTTATATTGTGTAATGTTTTCTTTAGTTAATTTTGTAATTTTACCTGCTTAATTATTGTGATACTATTATGATTATCAGAATTTTAACTGACTAAAGATGTTTGTGTAAAGTAATTATCACTTCAATACTCTCTAAACAAAATTGTAACTTTTTGGGATGAAAGTTATGGAAATTAATCTACCAAAAATTTAGTATTTCTTGCATTTAATTTTCGACTATTTAATTTGAAAACTACTCATAGGATTGTGTATTGGTATCATGAAACTTACATTTGATATTTCAAATACCTAATAATCAATTCTATTTTTTTGCTATAAAATGTTTATTTTGAACTAGTTCATTCACTTTCATTTATTATTTGTAGATTGTATAGTAGGTGGATGCAAGAAATTATAGGGGAATTCATAATTAATAGCGTTTTTTCTGAAAAAATGAAAACATCCAAATATTTTAAACTATGACCTAAATTGGACAATTCATTCTTTTGTTCAAGAGATATGTAGATACTGTTTTCATGTTTAAATATCGCTGACTAGAATTTTTCTTATTTTCTCCAAGTATCTAAATCTAAATGTAACGTTGATCAGGATTTCACTATACCTCTGAATAGTTAGTACATAGAATATGACATGAAAGTATTTAATTAATTTGTTATGTTCTTGTAGCTAGGAAACTCGATTTACTAGGAATACATTTTATGTACAATTTTGTTG
The DNA here is from genome assembly GCA_034780595.1 of Parotoplana pacifica. Classification (NCBI taxonomy): domain Eukaryota; kingdom Metazoa; phylum Platyhelminthes; order Proseriata; family Otoplanidae; genus Parotoplana; species Parotoplana pacifica. The sequence continues at coordinate 3,863 of JAUYWI010061200.1, read as the reverse complement.
ATAGCAAAGCTTTTTCTAGTTAATATTTAATTAAAATAGCCCCCAAAAAATTAAAAATTGATTTCTGGAAAAATTAAGTGCAGAAAATAATCAGATTTGGGTAGATGGTACATGTGCCCTATCGTTCGTAAAATATTATGTTACATATTTCTCATCGACTGATTTGGATTACACAGGTATCGTGGAAAGATTTTTAAAAGTCTATTATAATTTTGCACTAAACCAACAAAACACTGGTTCAAATGTTGAAGAAACAATTCAATTCTTGTACTATATACGTAGCAGCTACCCGTTCAAACCTTCCATCCCCGCTATAAGGATCAAGGATTTAATACTTTTCGCGTATCAATTGGACTGACATTTTACCAGTTTCTTTTATTGAAAAAAGAGTACCAGTTGTCCAAGTTCAAAGTTTGTTATAGAAATTTATTTCGTGGGAAAGTAAGCATGTTATAACAAATGTTCACTACATATATGTATGTACATATGCAACTTTAAGCGGTCATCCCAGTTGCATTATTCAGTACTTATTAGCTATCTCTGCATAGCTCAGAGATGAATGTTATCGATTCCTTTCTAAAAAAAAACGAGCGATTTCAAATCTCCCAAATATAATATAAATTACAAGGCGCAAGGTCGGGGTTCCACCCTACCCTATTCAATGATTTTTAATTTTTTGTTTATACGAGTATGTCAAGCTACTTCTGGGATAAGTACCCTGTCGAGGATCCAAAATTAAATTTTATCCAATTGACTTCAAAATTAGTGCATCGGTCTAATAGGAACTCGGAAATATAAACTCTTCTTAAATTGATTATTGTGATATATTTGACTTATTAACTCTGAAATTTATTTATGAAACATCCTACTATTTTACTATTTTGCTCAAATTTAAGAATTAGGTCGCATTGGGCAATATCAAAGAAGTCGTAATAGGGAAAAAAAACATTTGATCGCAGATAAAATAATCGTAAGAATGTAGGTACTTTTATATAAAAAATTGTACAGAAATTCGTCGTTTAAAAAATACTAGTGAAAAAAATTAAAGCCGCTGAGAAATGTTTATCAGCATTGGATTACTTAGTACTTGAATTTTTGAAGTATTAATTCTCGTAATTAATATCAAAACATCTTCACAACTTTGGTCACTGTAGATAAATTGCTATTTTTTATACTTGTAATTGTATACTTTTAATTATACTTCTAATTATATAATATTAATGCAATTGACTGTTATCTCCAACGCTCAGCCTTAATTACCTAAATGAACATAATAAGATAGTTGAAATGGGCTATTTTGAGACCTTCGCATGTAAAAGTAAAACAGTGTATTGATTTCAAATACATACCTAGTATTTGTTCAGACGTGCCAAGATATTTAAGGTTGGCTACCCTTAAATATATTTGTTTTTTGGGTGACTATATGAGACCTAGTTCCCATGTATGAACTTTCATTTAATCAATTTTCCACTTATTAACTGTTGTTAGGGACTGCAATATGTTAGAGCAACAAGCTATTTTTACATTTTTAATATTTTATGCTACACAAAACTTTATGGTCATTTGACCCCATGAAATATTAGTTGCTATATCTGAACATTTATTTAACATGCTTTTCTCTTAGCAACTGTTGCTAGGGACGTCAGTATTTCATAGTAGCAAGCAATTTTGTATTTTTAGATCTAATTATCATTCTAAAAATATTTGACTATATGAAACCTCAGCTAGTGTCATCAATTTTGCAAAGCAATATCGAATTCTATGAATTCATTACAAAAAGAATAGAATTAATAAAGACCAAAAATGTGTTAGCTTAAACCCAAATAGTCATTTTTGTTGTGTTAGCTCTCGCATATATGTAAATAACATTGTGCTTTTAGATAAATGTTTTAAAATATAAGAGCTAACAAAGTCAATAAATACATATTAGGTATATCGGGCGTACCTTTAACGTATTTGGACTATGAACATCGATAGAATTAATAGTTTTAAAAGGTATTTTAAAAAAAACAACCATTGAATACAAAAAGAAGATACACCAGAAAAAACATGGATAACGATGGGATGATTGCTAAAATGGCGGAACGTAGAAAATATAAGAACATCAATAATGAGAATAGATGGAAAACTATAACAGAAGAGAAACATATGAAGCACGCGATAATAATTGGTAGCGAAAAACATGCCTGGACATTCATGACATGGAATTTAAAGGAAGAACGGACTTAATGTATCATAAAATCAAGGAGTGCACAGAATTCATAATGCCATTAGATAAAGGATACATTGTTCAAAACACGGAAAGAAATGAAACTAAAATTAGAAATCGACTGAAAGAATACATTGAGGATCTCTACAACAAAACAGAGAAACCAGACAAAGGAGAAATGTAATTAGAAAATGAACAAATAGACGATGACTCCAAAGGCCCATCATTCCTCCACATGAAAAAGAATAAAAGCGAAAGAGCGGATTACATACTATCTGAATTACTGAAGACACTTGGACCAACTGCATTATAACTGCTTACCTAAATTTGCATTGACATGTACACCCAAGAACATGGTCAAATGAATTCTGCAAACAATTATAATATCATTAAAGAATAAACCTTTATGCAACTGAATGTTCAGATCATAGAACAATCAGCTTAATATCACATGCCTCGAAAATAATGCTTAGGATCCTTACTAAGCGATTGGAGACCAAAGCCAACAATTATATAGGAAAGACACACTTTAGATTTTGAAGTGGATATGGAACCAAGGAAGCCATGGGAATAATCATAGAAAGATACATAGAACACAATAATGATATGCTTCTTGACTTTGAAAAGGCATTTGGAATGCCATCATATCTGGCACATCTATTCTTTAACTGGTATGGTATATGTGTGCCAAGTAAAAAATTAAGGTCCACTGATTTTGGGACTGAACTCGGCCAACACATTAAAAAATATATTTTCTAAACTTCAATTTTAGGGCCCGGACCCGATAAAAATGATCTATAATCTAATATTAAGCTATTTTAAATAAAATAAAGCCCATTTAGATGTGAATAAATTCACATTTAAAAAAAATATGGACCTGCCCTAGTACGCTGGGCCTCCTGGACCAATAACCATAAAAGTGAGCTATTCAAGTTTCTAATTTACTATTTCTAATGCCTTCCTAATTCTAAATCTCAAATTTGAGCAAGATAGGATGTTTTGTTTGTATTTTAAAACCATTTAAATGATTTTGGCCAAAATTATCGCTTTTAAAACCATTTAAGTGGTTTTGGCCAAAAATCGATAATAAATAATTTTCCAAAACTTATGGATTCGTTTTACTGAGTGCCTTGGGACCAAATTTTAAGCAATTTGACCTGATGACATCATTGGCCCCCATATCGATTTTTTCAAAAAAAATATGTCGATGAATCTTTCCACATTTCATAGACATTGGCCGAGTATTTTATCTGCATGTACATTGCAACTGATCAACTACCAACTCCCTCAAAGAACTACGTGTTGCCGTGGATGGATTGGTTTGAAATTTGGTACAGAGGCACATGGAAAGATTCATTGACAGAAATTTAATATCGATAAGGCAGCCGAAGACAATGGCGTTATCAGGTCCAAAAATTATAGTTTGTCCGATTTAGATTCATATTTGGTTCACTAGGAACAAATTCGTAAATATTTTTTGAAAAATGTTGATTAACGATTTTTTGCATAAAATCCAAATGAAACATCCTATCCTATCAATTATTAGGCAGGTTCAATTCTATGGCATCCACTTTCTCCATCCTACTCGGTTTGCTGCCAGGTCCTTCAATTCTCTATAGGTGTTTGGTTTGAATTCTTCTAACATCCCCTTTCT
>JAUYWI010061189.1:0-15869 GCA_034780595.1 Parotoplana pacifica | reverse complement strand
TCATAGAAATTTGATGAAAATACTATACAATCAAATTATCATAATACAAAAACGCCGTTTTTTATGACACACCCTATGCATGTCCTTACTACAAAAAATGAAAGCTTTCTTACTTTAAACAATAAATTTAATTTAAGAAATTAGCGATTTATAAATCTAAGGTACCTGTACCTAATCTCGGAATATACTCGTACGTATCTATGAAGAAATTTAATAAGCATAGTCCGCGACATGACTGGCAAGAGTAAACAACATCTTTAGTATAACAAATTCATCAAAACAAAAATAAAATCTCCACGGCACAGATAGAAAGTATCAAAGAAAATCTATGCAAATAAAACTCCAACCAATGATTAGGAACGCATAGTCCTAAATTTATGAATACGATGAACTTAGAATGAGTGAAAGCAGCTAACACAATTGCACTAGATTAATGAACAGTAAATACAATAGATATCAGAACTTGGAAATCAAAAATTTTACAATAAAAAGATCATCGACCACGAGAATCCTTTAGACAGTTAAGATACACTTACAGGTAGGAATTTAGTTTATTTATTGGAATATCATAAAAAATTGTAGAATCTGTTTGTCATTTGATATTGTCGTGCAAAAGTGGAAAAAGTATATTACATAGATTAGTAAACATTTAGATTGCAATGAAAGGTCAATAAGTATCTTAACTAAATGAATGCATTTCAAATTTTTCTGTTGTAAAGCGTAAAATGCTCATCACTAAAATATATTAAAATGTTTAAATTCGGTAAAATACTCAATAAAATTGAAAACAACTGTTATACGTAACATAGAAATCAGTTAGTTGCATTATGTACATAAATAGGGAAATGAATATGAATCTGTGCATACTCGGTAGCTACGAGTGGGAGGATCATTGCTTCAAACATTTTGGTTGATCTTTTATTAAGTTTTTGTGTGGGTACTATGAGATACATAACAATCAGTAATGCAAGTATTTGTAGCACTTTTACGTCATTCACATAAATAAATTGAAAAATGCACATTTTCTATATTTCTGATATAAATAATAATCAATAATAATTACTAACTTAAAAAAATCAACAAAATAGAAAAAAAACTGAGAAACGGCACTTTTAAGAAGAAATGCACCAAACTCTTTCATTTTGTAGAAGAGGACCGGTTTTTGCCAAAAAGAACCTCTGATTCAGAAAGTAGGAACTCAACCACTCGAGTCTGCGTCATAAAAGCCATGGTGATGTTATCGGAGACCACTTCAGGCCATAACAGATTGGGTCCAAAGACTATGGCGATATTGGATAACTGCATCTGATTCTCTGAGGAGCGAGCGATTACTCTAAAATGAAATAAACCGTAACGTGCTTTATCGTTTGATCATCTAATCTTAACATGGCGAAATTTATTATAAAATGAAATATACAAGTACTATTAAATGACTATAATAGAAATAAAGTAGTATTTGAAAATTATACAATTCGCTACTAACAAACTTATTATTTTCTACGAATATACGAGCAGAACTTAGAAAATTAGTTAATTTTGATTGAATATTTGATTTTAGTGATCACAAGATATCTCAGACAATACCTGGTGAGATGCTGAAATAGAGCTTCACAGGTACGGACGTTTACTTCGGGAAAAGATTTCATAATACTCTTCACTTTGCCGAGTCGATCATGTTTCACTTTCTCGGATTCCGAGGCTTGTTTAGAAACTGAAAATAAACAGAGCGCAAATTAGTTATGCCAAAAACACATAATGTCGTTAATGAAACTTCTACTTCTCTCGATCGATGGTTTCTCAATCTTTGGCTAGCAGAAATATACTAAATCCATAGACATCGCATGCAATACGATCAGTCAATCACATATGCTGCTAAGTGTCAGAAGGACGAACCTCAAAAGGATGAACCCTGAGGTGCATGCTCGGCTGGAAGTGCAACGGTTCTCTTCTTGCCAAGGTCCTACAGGCTCCACATCCAAGTTCTCACTCGTAGAGTGGCTGGATAGTCGATGCCTGAGACCCGTAGATTCAATGTCTTCATTACATCTCCTGTACAGATTCTTCTGCTCTATGCAAAGACCTCAAATCTTTCAGCGCTGAACTTCTGGGAAAGTGAGAGGTCTTACTACTTCCAATCTTTAGCTAGAGAAAAAGTTGCCACATCATTAGACTAAACTGATGTATCTAGGAATAACATGAACATCTTTGATTAATTTGTATTCCTATTGGTAAATAAGAGCTGTCGGATCTTCATACATAAACCACAAAAAAATGAAAATCTATAAAATATCAACTAAGTATAAAAAAATACTTCAAACTGTGCTCACTTATTGCACTGGTGAGAGGTTGGTAATACTGAAAAGGTATGAGAGGTTGTTTTAGTTCCCTAAAGAACAGCTTAAGAGCGTCTGTGATCACTTCAAAGTCCCACTTTTCTGAATGCAGATTGTAATTATTACCTAAACACAAAACACATTAAGTTGAGTAAACATTATATCAAGCAAAATGTACAAACCAAATACAAATAAAATACATCCTTCTCAACATCAGAACCCAGAATCTGGTGTCATGACAAATTTATATGACTGAAACCACACGCCATTAAATTACCATGAACATGTTAACCCTTGGCGGACAAAGAGGTGGGTGGCCACCCCCTAAGGTTTTTTCCAAATTGCCTAAAAACAGCTGAATCAATTAACTTGAAATTTGGAGTCTGCGCACCAAAATTCTCGTGAATTTTTGACATCATTTTTTGTGTGACCCTCTGAAAAATGGATAGGGTCGTAAAATGTACTTTTTAGAAAAAAAACAATTCCGAAGCTCAATGTAATATTAAAATAGACTATAAACACTTAATTGTTTAATATTATTTCGGGTTTTTGAAAATATAGATTTGTGTGATCAAGGTGTAACCTGAAAGCCAAAAAAATTAATATTCTTATTTTTTAATTTCGCAAGATCCGCTGAATTGATTTTTTCAAATTTGTGCAACTTATCCTGACAACTGTAGAAAATGTCATTAAAAAATTACTGCACAAAATGTTGTTTCAAAAATTGCCCATATTTGAAAATACATACTATATATTTAGATAGGAAAATGGATAATTTAATTTCTTATAGTTCATTGGAATGCCTTCATATTTGGCACATCCATTCTTTAGCTAGCAGCATGTAATGAGGATGCCAAAATAAAAAAGTTATAGCTCTATCCAAAGTCAGAAATTGAAGTACACTGATTTTTGGGGCAAACCCGGCCGACACGTAAAATCAAATTTTCAGAAATTCAATTTTAGGGCAGGAAATCTTTCCAAAAGCGCTATAATAAAAAATAAGCCATTTATATGTGAATAAATTAACGTTTCAAAACTGTACGGACTTGCCCCAGTGTATTGGGCCTCATTGATTAGCAACCATAAAAGTAAGGCATCCAAGTTTCTAATACATTATTTCTAATGCTTTCCTCATTCTAAATCTCAAATTTTAGCAAGATCGGATATTTCGTTTGGATTTTTATAACCATTTAAGTAATTTTAGCCAAATGTATCGATTTTTTTCCAAAAAAATATTTATGGATTTGTGTTAGTGATTGACTAGTGGACCTACACACACCAATTTGAAGCAAATCGGGCAAACTTTAATTTTGGGACATGATGACGTCATCGGCTCCTTTATCGATTTTTTTTCGCGGTCTATATGAAAATATGCTTGTCCTCCAAGGGTTAAAACAACCCGATCATTACGGACTAGCTTTAACTTAATGGCCCATGTATAGCAAGAATCAGATCGGTATGTTTCTAAAATAAACATGTCGAATTAAAGTGGATTTTAGAAACATTTCACATTAGCGTTAGGTACCTTAAAAATCAATTTTGAAAAAACAGAAATTCAAATCTATATTATCTTTTCTCAAATTTTAGACTAATCGAATATCGGTAAATAATATGCACACTAGAAAGTTAAATTTCCTGACTTGATGACGTCATAGGGCCAGTAGACAGAGGAAGAACCGATATGGATATAAGCAAACTATTCAGATAATCAACAAATTCTAAAAAGGACGCGTATTGATTATTTACTTTGGTCAACAAGGCAGCGCAACTTCTGTATTGTAGCTCCATTCCCACTAACCCTGTAGATACCAACGGTTCCAATATCTGCGAAATAAATAATAAATTACTGTACACTAAATGTAGATTAAAACAATACTGCGTCAGATGAAATTTTATGGTCTACGATACATTTATCCCTAAAGCTGCTGTACTATCTTCTAATACATGCCAACTATTACACTTCCGTCTATACACACAAAAACAAAATTATATTGTGGTTTTACTTCCATAATTAATATCTTTATTAAACTTTTTTTCTCAGAAACAATAAACTTTAACATAATATAACACATACAGTTACAAATATTTTATGAACTCTCTTGAAAACAAGTTTATTAAAACCATTATTATCCACTAATAACTAATGCCAATTATTAAAATCAATACCGACATATTTTTGTGTATGTAAAGCCGTTTGTATTTAGTTGATAAAATATCAAATAAATCAGTTTGAGTATATTGCTATTGGAAATTTATTGATTATTGGATGTCACAAAGTTTTCCACATAATCAATATAATCCATCTAAACATCTGACAAAGATTGACCAATAAACATAAATAATAAATGTAATCAATAATATTAAACAGCAGACATCATAGAAGAAAAGAAGCACCAGAAAACTCCATAATGCTAATGGTATTATAGAAAGCTTTTGAATAACAAAAATCGCTAACAACATCTCTAAATAAAAACTTGCTTATAATGTCTTTACGTTGCTTAACTCAATATGACACTAATTTCTCTAAAGTGTTTATTTTTTAGGAAAGCACAACCACAGATTTCAATTATAACCTACCTAATACGTCTTTGGGTACAACAGCAAGCAGCAGTTTCTAATTTCCCTAAATATAGCGCCAGAAAATCAGCGATTTTTTAAACATTACTGCTGTACTCCATAAAATGTTCTATATCTTACCACGAGCTTCAATCGCCTCAATTGCACGGATAACAAATTGCGGAACAGAGGAACCTTCCTGATCGCAGATCAGTTGTAGAGTCGATCCAAATACCGGCTCATCTGAAGTTGAAAATAAATTATGAATAACTCTGTTAAAGCATAGCAATAGGTAGGGATACTCCAAAGTCACTACAATTCTTAATCTTTGGTGCATATTGCTTATTAGCAGTACAGTTTTAATCAACATTTTATAGTTTTAGAACAGATAGATCAATTCCAATAATTTTTGGCATCAATAACCTACGATTATTTCACCAAAAAATCCAAATTTCATCAAATCGATTGAGACGTTTTAAAGCAATCTGTGATAAACCCTAAGGGGGTCCAGAGGGCCACAAGTGGATGATGGCGAAGGATTAAGCAAAGAATATGAAGACAAATTTAAAATTAGTTGTTACTTGAAAAACCTATCAGCAAAGCACAATTAAATACAAGCCATACAGAAACCGTGTAGATAGCAAAATAAATGACGCTACAAGTAGGTAACCAAATTTCTGTGAGCATTTCAATTATCGCCATATATACAGTCATGCACTGCTAAATAAAGAAACTTTCTACTAGAACCAATAGAACCGAAATAGCATGAGACTATATTAAGCATATCATTTACTAAAAAAGAAACTCCAAGATATGAAACTGAAACTTAGTGTTGAAAACATAATTATAAAACCAGTTTTGTTTGCTGTGGGATATTCAGTTATACTAATTACTTTTTACTTTGTCTATTGTTCCGAACTATTATTTACTTCAGATTATTCTGTTCTAACTACAGATGTAATTCGCATCATCCATCAATCTTGGAAAACCCATAAGCTGCCTCCCCGTTTTCACCGTTGGAGTCAATCATGGAACCAAACTTGTTATCCTGAATGGGAATATCGTCTGTGGAATGATACTGAAAACCGAAACTTAATTGTTCAGCATTTCCCGTGGTTCTTAAAGACTTATGATGGATTTAAGCATAGTATTTTACGTGCCGATTCTGTTCGATACTTCTATATGTTTAAATATGGAGGAATTTATGCTGATTTAGATGCTGATTGCTTGAAACCTTTTGAACATTTGTTACATGGTTATGACCTTGTCTTTGGAGCAATGAATGGACAATATGCTTTTACCATGCCGGAAGGATATACACAAAACTCTTTTATGTATTCCAAACCTAACCAAATGTTTTGGTTAGAGCTGATCCACAAAATAATGAATATAAATGTTAAAATAAAACGTCCAGAGGGTGCTACAGGTCCCATTGCCTTAGGTCTAACAATATTGAATTATCGTAAACGTTTTCCAAATTCAATTAAAATCTATCCGCCTAGATATTTTAATCCTTTCAGTTGGATGAGAAAGGGTCAAGCACCCGCTGCATGTAAAGACTTGAATAAAATGACTTATAAGGAAACGCTGATATGCCGCGCTGCATATAATGAAAGCTATATTCTACAATACCATTCCCAAACATGGGCACGAGGACGTGCTAGAATAAATGTTCAATAAATGGATCTTTATTTGGTTGTGTTATGTGCAACACTGACTCTCTTTAAAAATTCAAAGCCATAGTTGGTGAACAAAATGTTATCCATCACCGTAATCAAGCAACAACAAAAAACTAACACTGTTCATGGGGTGTTGACAACAATTCTAGAAATTCAAACAAATTGTGGAATTCAACTACCAAACTACCAGTTGACTCTATTTACTTTGTTCGCAAACTACTTAACTTGCAAAATTAACACTATTCGTTTAATCTTTGCAACCAACTTATCAGCTGAACGATAGTTTTACCACGTAATCACATTATTGTCTCTGACGTAGAAGAATCAACCTCCTGTATCCTCAAACCAGGGATGAGTTTGGCCAACCAAAAAATCCACAGAAATATAAATTTAGGAGAAGCCCAAACCATGGCGAGCTCTACCCCCTATAACGTTTTAAATGTACTATGTTGCCGATTTGACAAAAGTTTACTTTTTGACCAAAAATGCAATATCCGCGGAAAAACTCATCCCTGTCAGCCCTGTTCCTTTCTGGTTGATCAAGGAATTAGCAACTAAGTTAGTTACTATAACACATGTCCTATTATTAACAAATCTTTTAGCTCTGGTTGTTCTCTTCCTCCCTAATATGAAATCGTGCTTTCAATTCCTCTTCTTGTTAAAATGAGAGAAGTAATACGTATTTCATATAGCATCTTGTGGCAAACAATTTGTTACATTTCTAACTAAAAATATTGCCTCCGAAGAAGGATAATAAACTCAAAGCCATTAGGCAAATAAATTCAGTTTAGCCTCCAACATTCAGATTCCCAGAATGCAAGATAGACGAGATCTGGTTTAAACGCTGATTTTCGCAATTGAACCAATTCATACATATGGTGACCGGGAAATTTTTTTTATATTATAGGTCATTTGGTTAAAAACTCATAAAACGTACACATTTATTTGGTACACAAGGTATCATGGAAAATCTATTGACTTCAAATTTGGTGAGTAGGTTCACTAGGCACTTAGTAAGACAAATCCATATTAAATATGTTTCGAAAAATATGGGTTATCGATCTTTGCCTCCAAAAAGTATTGATTATCAAATTTTGGCCCCCCCACGCCCAAAATCGATAATCAACATTTTGTGCTACTGAGTGCCTAGTGGATCTACACACAAAACTATATTTTTAACCTTATCATTTAGTAAGTAACGTTATATGAAATTATGGTTTTCATCATCAAGTTTGCTTATGCTGTTCTTTACCCAATTCTAATCAATCAAAACAACTAGTCTTCTGGGGTAACTACAAGAGCACCATTTAGATAATGTGATAGAAAATGTGTTATCTAACTAAACAAGAGCTTGTTGTGTGATTGCCCCCGGATTCTTGAGTTGAATAATATGAAGAAAGCGCAATTGCTTCTTACTGGACTCCAAGAAAACTTTTTTGCAATGATCGTTCTCTATCTCTATCTTGGCTAAACAATTTATTTTTCAAATAAATCATGTCTTGACGCCTGGAATTTTCCCAAATTTTGATAAACAAATTAACTGCATTTTCAAATAATCCTTTGTTTAGTATGAAGTTAGTTATATTGCGTCCGTAAATATATTCTTAGTACAAAACTTTGCCTTCAATACAGCCAAAAATGCATTTCTAGATTACAACAGATCAGAAATTATTGTATCCGTATCCAAGCATTCACTGTCCTTTAAACAACGACATTAGTTTACTATTGAATACCCAATAGCATTCAAAGCATGCAGCCTCACTGTATGCATACTCTCGATTACTTTAGCCAACAACCACTGTATTCTACATGTATGGTGAGCTCATTTTCTTCTATTGTAACAAATGAGCTATTTTAATAACATTTGGAATACTCTTTCTCTTTTGTTGTTGAGAAAAATTTTGTACACTTTCCTACACAATTGCATGTACTCTACTTTGTACGCACAGATTTTTTGATTAAATAAAATTTAATTGTTTATAAATAACAAAAAGAATTTTTGAAAAGACAAGACATTAGAAATAATAGCGATTTCAGAAGTTTATAAATTTGTCCAAAATCACTAGTAGAATATTCTATATAATATGTACATGTATAGTACCCACATAAACATTTACAAATTTTAACAAAAAGCATTTATTAGTATCGGTAACTAAGGCAATAATTTAAAAATGTCAAACTATAATTTCTGAAACTAATTGTCATCCAACAATCCGTTACAAGATGTTTTCAACTCGACATCATAAACCTTACACATTTATAATTTTTGCTGTAGTTTTATTTCTATCACAATTATTGTCCAAACCACCGACTTATAGACAATAAAAAAAGATTTAGAGATAAATAACTTAAATTTTACCATAAAACTTTTTATCTTAAAAATGTTCTATAAACACATTTTTTGCAAAGCTTTCTTCTTCTTCTTCAGGCTAAGGGTATCCATATCAGGGTGCTAAAATGGCACTGGAAACCTTCTCCAAAAAGTGCATTAATTTTCGACCATTTCAAAGCATTTCTCAGGTGATGGTTCTGGTCCCCAAATCTCCCTGCGCCAGTAGTCTACAGCAGCTGTATCTTTGCATTCTATCAGAAGGTATATGCTGTCCGTGATTCTTTCCATGATGGGCATTTCTCGTCGACATTACTGTTGATTAACTTTCCTATGTAGCTTCTCAGTTTTGGCCATTTACCACTTCTCAATTGATGGTAAGTTCTTCTTTGTCTGTAGATAAACTCTTCAAGCATCCTCTGATTTGCTGGTTTGCCATTGCTGACTTCAATGAACAACTCTGTAGTCTTCTTTGTTTCTTCTGGTTCTTTCTTCCTTTAGTGTTTGCATTGTTATTGGTTGTGATGCCAGTTCCTGCGGGCTCCTACTGTTGCTAATCTGTTCGCTTCTTCATACTAGCTGGAAAGTCAGCATGGCCCGAAACCCATTGCAAATGTATCCTGTTTCTATTCTTTTTTTAAACCAAACAATAACTTCCGAATTTCGTCATTTATTTCAGTTGACTGTTTGTTTGGTCCTCCTTTAAGGGCCCTTATCTTTTTCTCCTTATCTCGTTACTTCTGTCTGCAAGTACCCCTAAGCGCTACAGATTCTGCTTGTAGACTATTGCAGTACCTGCTGCCCCCGAGTTCACTGTTTTATTCCCATCTTTTCACGTGCAAGTGAATCCTGCTCCTCCATTTATGATTCCTCCCCCAACTGATCCGTCTGTCCATACCTCTATATTTGCTCTTTCCGTGTTGTTTGATGTTTCCTCTGACGCTCGTTCTCTAATCTCTGTGGCGTCTTATTTTTTCGTATCTGAATCCAACTGGTGTTGTGGTATTCACTCTAATTACTTCCTCCCAAGCTGGTATGGATGGAGCCATCAGAATAACTCTCTTAAATTCCTTGAGTTCTTCTGCCCAGTGGTCTGCTGTCTTCTTCCGTGCTTTGATTGGCTTAAGTCTGTGCTCTCCTTTCCTGTTTCCCATTTTTAAATGTATAACATTATTTTGAAACAATGGCCATAGTTGAGTGTCCTTCATTTAGTCTAAGGCATTTTTCATTAAGTTTCCCGGTTAACATACCTCTTTTGATGCCTACAGGGATCTCTCCTGCTTCAGCCAGTGCAGCTTTATTGTTGTTTCTTTTGTCAGACCCAACACTGCATTTATCGCGGCTGTTGTATAATTCTGATCTGTCGGATTCATTTTGCCAATGCTCTTTTGCTGTGTTCGCTGAAGTTTATGAGTCTGTTAAATGTCGTAGGAATTTAGGGTGTTTATTCATAGTCATTAATGTTCTCTTGACTCAGATGTTAAGTCTGATGTTAGATTTCCGTGAGTCAGATATTATTAATAGGGCCTCACATTTCTCTTCCGCTAGGACCATTCTGAACTTCTCTCTCTCTCTCTCTCTCTCTATTTTCTGGACCCATTGGGCCGACTACCTGTACTGTAGCGCATCACAGCGATAAGAGCCCTGATGTATATTTCACGTTACTTTGTGTATCAGTTGTTTCTCCTCCATTTCCATCTTCATCCTAGAGTTCAATTTTGCTCATTGTTCTTGTTTCTCATCATTATCGTGATGTCTGACCCATAAGGGGTCGTGGTAGTAAAGTCGCCCATATTGATTTGTCCTTGGTCTTGTGGAAGTTTCCATGGGTCGGAGAAACACTGTCTGTCGTCATTCACTCCACTGTTTATAGAGTGGGGGGGGGGGGGGGTATATGTTGAAAAAATCGACCGTCTTCTTCATGAACATGGTTACTCTAATGCATCAGTCGTGTAGTCGTTTTCTGCTATTGGTAATTCTTCATTCATTTTGTAGGGTATGTCCTCTCTGATGGCTATTGCTATTCCTCCTCCTGACATCTCCCTGTTATGCCTAATGGGTGTTTGTCTTGATGTCCATATAATGTTGTAAAATTTAATCTTAGGTGCCGTTTTAACTTTCGTTTCTTGGAGCCATATCGCTATCGCTTGAGTTTGTCTGGCCATTCTATCGATTTCTGCCCTCTTACTTGCATTGTATTCAACACAGTTCCAGCCAGTCTTCTTTATTTTTCCTCCTGTGTACTTTTTTTCCTGTTATGTACTTGTGGAGTGGTGTTCCCCCCTGTCCATCCTTTTAAGTCCTTTTTCAAGCCCACCCTGCACCTCTCGCTATCTTCCTTTTGCCGGGTGTCCGCATCTCTCCTGAGGTGGCCCTTATTGACCCTACTATTTCCCTCCGGTTGGTGCAGGGGTTTGGCTCCTTCCATTAAGAGTAGTAAAGTGATTGTGAGTTTCCAAAAGAGATTTGCAGATGTTGAAAATGTGACTCAAAAACCGCACAAGAGGGCCACCTGTTACCCTTGTGATCGTACACCTAGAGACTGATTTAGAGTTCAGCTTGATCCATAGCTCACAACATTTTCCTTCTTCTAGAACAGTCTGGTTATGGTGCCAGACACTCGGCTTTACACCCTTACCATTAATAAAAATCTCTCTCGCCACGTCAAGGCTGGTAATAGGAGCTTGGTTAACAGAAGCTGGTCACATGTAAGCATTTTCAAAACCTAGGAGAGCTCGTCCTCCTATGCATTTCTATGCTTAGGTAGTAGAAGAACCAATCAAACAAACAAATACCTATACATCTTTTGGTTAAGTAGCTAAATTAAAAATCTAACGTTCAATTGTTTTTCCTTGTCACCATTCTTAGACAAAATGAAAGAAAAAACATTTAAATTCGATTTAATGAATAAAAAGCTCCAGTATGTATTGCTCAATTCTCTCATAGGTAGGTAGTAGATCACAGCTAACAACACAATAAGCGACTCACTTTTAATTATGCCTTTAGCTTCCAATGATTCGTGAGTAGGTCTCTTCCTTAGCAAATTACTGAGAATATTTTTCACACTTTGTTTGTCATCAAAACTTCCGCCATCCACCCTTCCTAAAAGGTTCAGAAAACAAAAAGCATAACCAAAATAAATATAAAAACATTTGACAGTAGGAAAATTCAGATAGAAATTGGAGTTTACCATAAACATGACAGAATTAATAAACTATTTCTATGTGTGATAAGCTTGGCAATATGCCAGATTACATCCAAAAACAATTCTTATAAAACATTAAAAAAATCTTACGTTTAATACTTCTGTGTTTTCTGCCTGTCAGGTTATGATGCGGAGTAGCATGGGAATACCGCTCTTCCACCTAAATGAAAAATAACAACTTATCTCAGATATAGGACAATTCAGAAAAACCAAAGCTCACAATAAATTCTAACAACAGTGGCAACACTAACAAATTTTAATTAGTCATTTTGTCCTTTAATATCCAAATACGTGCTGGGTTCCAAAACTTACCACCCAATCCTTGGCATATTTTAGCGACCATTTCCAAGCCTCCAAGTCAGTTGGATTGGCTGCCTCCAAGAGATAGACGACGGAAGAGCCGGGGGCACCTCTGTCGTCAAGCTAAAATGGACAGGAAAATTAACTTATGTAAAGAAGGTAGTTCTATAAATCAAATATTCCTATCTTACAAAAATGTTTTTGCAGATATTTTTTTGTTTAATTTAAGAAAATTTAATTATAGTTTGACTAAAATGAAGATAAACAATTCTACGTTTTCATTAATTTATTATAATATAAAAAATCTGCAAATATTTTCTATATAACGTACATAATTATAATGATATGCTAGTTACTATTATACATAATTTACTTTTACCTTTAGAATATGTTTTCTTTTTGATAATGTCCCTGGCTCCGGAAGACAAACATCCAAATTTTCCATACTAAGAGTCAGTTCCGGCCTGCCATTGGGCATGTTGGATCGCTGCAATGGTACGGTAACTCAAAATTACGTAATATAAATACTAAAAACACATTTATACAGAGGACTATACTTTAGTTACTATTATTTGCTATATACTACAAAAAGTAATGGAATCTTTTGAACAAAATTGATCTGAAATGTGAGTTGAGATCAGGAAATACACGTTGCAAGGCTAACAAAATATATTTCTGACTTATGTGCTATAAATATTTCCTATACATTACCCAAATCATTAATCAGGATCTGTCTTGATGGACTTTACTTGGTACAAGATACAAGTTTCAGATGCCAAGATGCAAGATAGGCTTGTTTGCATTTGGTGCTGTACCTTGAACCAATATCTAATCACAAATAATTACAGTATCAGCAGATGCTGGCAGCTAATCAGATCTTACCGGCAGTGACATCTTCTGGTCCTTATAAAATATTAGATTTGGCCCAGTAAGGATCACATAACACTGAACCCATTTCTTTGGAAGTTGGCGACTATTCTCTGAGTATTTTGTCTTGTTGAGTTGACCTCGTTTCTCAGTTCGCTACAAGGAAAAACCAATTGTTACCTTCATTTGAATTTTAAGGCATTTAATGAATTAAACTACTTAAGTCACACACTGGAAGATAAAAATTTAAATACCATTAAAAAGCATCTAAACACATAATATTTTCAACAAAAAGCTGTTTTACTTACTATAATTCAGATGCACTTTTTTGAAGACAAAGTGCTTTCTGGCCAAAAAGTAATTATTTTTGGGTTTCACAAAGACGTTATAGTGTTAGACTAGACGGATTACTTGTTTAAAAATATGTTATTGTTTACAATTTAGTTTCAGTTTAATGTTTGGCAAAAGATAATAAAAAATGACTGTTAGTTGTTGTGCAGTAAACTGTACCAATCGATGGAGTAAAGAAAACAAAGAACTAAATGGTCCAATGCCCAATTGGTCTGAATGTCAGACATGAGGCCATGAAATTTTTCTGACAATTTATAGAACACAATTGTACAATGAGTTTTGACTATATTAGCAGGAGATAATTTAATTTTAAAATTTCAACGGGATTTTATAAAGTTAGATAATTATGTTAATCAAATGATAAAGATGAATACAATTCTACCAAGTTTATTTATTTGTCCCATTAACAATACTGAAGAAGTTACCATTGGGAGCCTCAATAAAAGTTAGAAAAACATGTATATTTTAGCTATATTTAATGAACTCATTACAATATTTTTTGAACACCGGCTACACCAAATAGAAATAAAGCCAAATAATAAACTATTCATTTTTAGATTGAGGCTCGAAATGGTAAAACAATTGATTAGAAATAGTATTAATTTCATCCATCAGCATTTTACACCATTTATTAAATAATTAGAACTATTTTCCCTCAAATATTTGAGTAATTTTCATGAGTAAATCAACCTCTATCGAGAAATTTTAGTACGGTAGCCATCTTGACTTTGTTGAAAATTTAGAATAAAAAGTACATACCTCCAACCAAAGACGTTAGATAGTTAACTAATGAATACCTACAGACTACTATTTGTATATTATCTACAAACATATCTAAGTTTTAATTTACCCTAGAATTTTTAATATTTTGTAATTAAATAAAATGTATTTAATCGTCGCTTATTTTTTGCCTGAAATAGTTTCTAAATGTAAATTACAGATAATGCTATTACATATAACAAATAGATTATTTTTGTGGAAAAACTTGCATTGACTATCATGAAAATTACGACATTGAAAAAGTATGAAATTTCCCAAAATTGCCAAAAATATGAAAATAATAGTGTAGGAAAGCATGATCTTTTTAAAGTACGAGGTTTTCTACTGATATACATCAAATTTTTAAATTCAGTATCTAGATGACTAATTAACGAAAAGTAAGTTAAAGCAATGTTTAGATAAATTATCCTTATTTTGTGTACATGTTCTAAATAATAAAAAAATGTAAATTTATTAAAATTAATAAGGCCCCTACTGAAGCAGTTTATGATAGTCTTTAGAATGCCAATGATAATTACGACTAAATTTAAAAAAAAAACAATTTACTAATGTTTCCAGAATAGTGTTGCTTTGACGACTCCTTAAAACCAGACAGGTTGAAAGCAGTCTCGTAGTGGTTCATATTGTTAAACTATGACGTACATAAATAATAAAAAAAACTTGCAACAAAGTTAGTCATCTAACCACTCAATACTATTGTACCCGTGGCTATGGTATATAATTAGTTGGTAGCAATCTAAGAATGCAACCACATTGTAATACACAGCAGCTAGCTTATACTAGATTGTTAGTGATGTGATTTTGGCTAATAAATCAATTAATTTCTATACTACAAATCAACCTACAACTACGTTTAACAGTAGTACCGGCACTGAAGCAAACAATTGTTCAATATCTCTATGATAGAAAATTCTATCGCTTCCGTAACAACCATTTAAATTTGAAAAAGCAGTCAAAAGCTATTTATTAACATCTATGACTGATATTAATTGCTCCTTAAATCAAATAAATCAAATATATCTATGATAGAAAATTCTATCGCTTCCGTAACAACCATTTACTATTTATTAACATCTATGACTGATATTAATTGCTCCTTAAATCAAATTTTGTTAACATTTTTATTACCTAAAATGAGAAGACATAGTTATAAGCACAAAATAATCATTTTATTACTCTATGATTATAAGAATAAGAGACAAAAAACAAGAATATTTCAATTCTATGGTTTAGTATTAAATAAAAATCGTCCTTTTCTACATTGTAATGCTAACAGAATCAAAGCTTTGGAAATTAATAATCTATGCAAGTTTGGATGCGGAACAAAACTCACATGTAATTCAACAGGGCCTGAAATTTCTTCCTTCTTAATCCTTCTCGTCGTCTCCTGCTCGGAACCCAAACGCCGTCCCCCTTTGCCCTTGTCTATCGATCCGGAATCGCCCGGTTTGGTGGAGATGGGGAGGTCT